>PVJC01006080.1:0-18524 GCA_004026665.1 Murina feae | reverse complement strand
AAAAAAAAATACAATTACAGCCCTAACTGGTTTGGCTCAGTGGATAGAGCATCGACCTGCAGACTGAAGGGTCCCAGGTTAAATGTCAAGGTCATGTACCTTGGTTGCAGGCACATCCCCACTAGGAGGTGTGCAGGAGGCAGCTGATCAATGTTTCTCTCCCATCGATGTTTCTAACTCTCTATCCCTCTCCCTTCCTCTCAGTAAAAAGAAAATCAATAAAATATATATTTTTAAAAATATAATTATATGCTAACAAATTTGATAATCTAGAAGAAATGGATAAATTTCTGTAACATAACCTCCTCAGACTGAACCAGATTGAAATAGAAAATCTAGACAGACCAATTACTGGCAATGAAATTGAAGTAATAGTAAAAAAAAAACTCTCAACAAATAAAAGTCCAGGACCAAATGGCTTCATAGGTGAATTTCACCAAACATTCACAGAATTAACATCAATCCTTAAACTATCTCCAAAAATTGAAGAGGAAGGAACACTTCCAAATTCATTTTACAAAGACATTATTACCTTAATACTGAAACCAAAGACATTACAAAAAAAGGGAGCATTTGATATCTTGCTCTCCTGCATGTTAGCTTGGCTCAAATAAACGCTTATAAAAAGTTTTAAAAAAAGAGCCCTAGCTGGTTTAGCTCAGTGGATAGAGCGTTGACCTGTGGACCAAAGGGTCCCAGGTTTGATTCCAGTCAAGGGCACATACCTCAGTTGCGGGCTCGTGCAGGAGACAATCAATAGATGTGTTTCTCTCATATCCATGTTTCTCTCTCTCTCTTTCCCTCTCTTCTACTCTCTCTAAAAATCAATGGAAAAATATCCTTGGGTGAGGATTAACAACAACAAATCAAAAAAAGAAAATTACTAGCTAATATTCTTAATGAACAGAGACGCAAAAATTCTCAACAAAATATTAAACTGAACTCAACAATATATTAAAAAGGTTATACACCGTGACCAAGTGGGATTTATCCCAGGGATGTAAAGATGGCTCAATATCAGTAAGTCAATGTGACACATCAAGTTAAAAAAGAAAAAAAAAAGGATAAATGCAGAGAAAGTATTTGATAAAATTAAGCATCACTTTGCCCAGCTGGTATGGATCAGTGGTCGAGCATGGAGCCATGAACCAAGAGGTCACCAGTTCAATTCCCTGTGAAGGCATGTGCCCAGGTTGTGGGCTAATCTATACCAAAGGAGACAAGGATATATAATAAATCCTAGCCACAGAAATCAGACAGGGGTGTGTAGGAGGCAGCCAATAAATGTTTCTCCCTCATTGATGTTTCCATCCTCCTCCCTTCCTCTCTAAGATCAATAAAAACATTATTTTTAAAAATTAAGCATCATTTTTTAAAATATATTTTATTGATTTTTTACAGAGAGGAAAGGAGAGGGATAGAGAGTTAGAAACATCGATGGGAGATAAACATTGATCAGCTGCCTCCTGCACACCCCCCACTGGAGATGTGCTGGCAACCAAGGTACGTGCCCTTGACCAGAATCAAACCGGGGATCCTTTAGTCCACAGACTGACGCTCTATCCACTGGGTCAAACCGGTCAGGGCTTAAGCATCATTTTATGATAAAAACTCTCTAGAAAGTGCTTATGGAAGGGACATAACATAATAAAGGCTTATATATGCCAAATCCACAGCTAATATACTTAATGGTGAAAAGCTGAAAGCTTTTCCTCTAAGATCAGAAAAAAAGACAAGGATGCTCATTATCATTTCTGTTCAAGTACTGGAAATCCTAGCCACAGCAATCAGACAAGAAAAAGAAAAAAAGGCATCCAAATCAGAAAGGAAGAAGTAAAACTCATTATTTGCAGATGACATACAATATATATAAAAAAAAAAACCTAAAAAATCCCACCAAAAAGAAATTAGAATAAATGAATTCAGTAAAGTTGTAGGATACAGACGCAATATACAGAAATCTGTGGCATTTCTACATACCAATAACAAATGATAAGGAGAAATTTTAAAAAACCCATTTACAAATGCATCAAAAAGCATAAAACACCTAGGAATAAATTTAACCAAAGGCAGCCCTAGCCAGTTTGGCTCAGTGGATAGAGCATCGGTCTGTGGACTGAAGAGTCCCAGGTTTGATTCCGGCCAAGGGCATAAGCTCAGGTTGTGGGCTCAATCCCCAGTAGGGGGTGTGCAGGAGGCAGCCAAACAATGATTCTCACCATTGATGTTCCCTTCCTCTCTAAAATCAATAAAGATATATATATATATTTTAAATGTATTTTATTGATTTTTTACAGAGAGGAAGGGAAAGAGGTAGAGAGTTAGAAACATCAATGAGAGAGAAATATCGATCAGCTGCCTCCTGCACACTCCCCACTGGATATGTGCCCGCAACCAAGGTACATGCCCTTGGCCAGAATCGAACCCGGGACCCTTGAGTCTGCAGACTGAGGCTCTATCCACTGAGCCAAACCGGCCAGGGCAAAGATATATATTTTTTAAAAAATTTAACCAAAGGCATAAAAGACCTGTACTCAGAAAACTAAGACACTGACGAAATAAGCTGAAAATGTGAATAAATGGAAAACATACCTTGCTCATGGATTGGAAGGATTAATAGTGTTAAAATGTCCTTACTATCTAAAGAAAATTACAGAGTCCATGTTATCCCTATTAAAACACCAATGGCATTCGTCTCAGAACTATAACTAATCCTAAAATTTCTATGGAACCATAAAAGACTCCAAATAGCCAAAGAAATCTTGAGAAAGAACAAAGTGGAAAGAGGTTCTATAATCCCTGATAAGCTATGGTATAAAGCTATAATTAGAACAGTATGGTACTAGCATAAAAACTTACATAAATCACCCAGCCAGTGTTCTCAGTGGTTGCGTGCCAACCTATGAACCAGGAGGTCGAGGTTCCATTTCCTGTAAAGGCACTTGCCTGGGTTGTAAGCTTAGTCCCCAAATGGGAGGTGTGCAGGGGGCTGCCGATCAATGATTATCATCATTGATGGTTTTTTCCCCTCTCTCTCCCCCTTCCTTCCTGAAATCAAAAATATATTTTAAAAAGCCAAAACATAGTTCTAGCCAGTTTGGCTTACTGGGTAGAGCGTCGGCCTGCAGACTAAAGGGTTCCAGGTTCAATTCCGGTCAAGGGCACATGCCCAGGTTGCAGGCTCAAGGGGTGAGCAGGAGGCAGCCAATCAATGATTTCTTCTCATTGATGTTTCTATCCCCCTCTCCCTTCCTCTCTAAAATCAATAAAATATATTGAAAAATAATAATAAATTTAAAATATAAATAAAAATAAACAAATGGGACCACATCAAACTAAAAAGGATTTGCACAGCAAAAGAAACCATCTACAAAATGAAAATACAACTTACTGAAAGAAGACATTCACAAATGATATATCCAATAATGGATTAATATCCAGAATATATAAGGAACTCGCACAACGTAACATATATAAAAAAATAAAATAAAACACAAACACACACACAAAAACAATCCTAACAGATAAAAAGCTTGGACCCTAACCGGTTTGGCTCAGTGCATGGAGCATCAGCCTGTGGACTGAAGGGTCACAGGTTCGATTCCAGTCAAGGGCATGTACCTTGGTTGTGGGCACATCCCCAGTGGGGAGAGGGAGGTGCAGGAGGCAGCTGACAGATGTTTCTAACTCTCTATTCCTCTCTGTAAAAAATCAATAAAACATATTAAAAAAAAAAAAAAAAACCTGGGTCTGTCAATGCTGGGTTGCCATGGTGACCCAGCACTGACTGCTGAGGTGGCTTCAAATCAGGCCCCGAGAGAGATCTGAAGAGAAAAGCAGGGTCTGATCTGTAGCCATTATGGCAGCTGTTGATCACTTGTCTCTCTCTCTCCTGGCAGCACCAGCAGCTGGGCCTCCATTTCTCTTCAGGCCTCCACTCAGGCTGCTGATCAGACCCGCCTTTCTGATCAGGCACCGTTGATAGGCCCAGAGATGCTGATTGGCATAGAAACTAACCAATCAGCACCAAATCTGGATGAAGTGTGAGAAGCCAATAGTTGCCTAGGGGGCAGAGCTTTTGATGCTAACTGGCATAGAAACTGCACCAATCAGAACCAAATTGGCCAGCAGAGGAGGGCAGTTGGGGGCAAGATCAGGCCAGCAGAGGAGGGCAGTTAGGGGCGATCAGGCCAGCAGGCAGACAGGTTAGGGATGATCAGGCAGGCAGGCAGAGGGGTTAGGGGCAATCAGGCAGGCAGGCAGAGGGGTTAGGGGCAATCAGGCAGGCAGGCAGGTGAGCAGTTAGGAGCCAGCAGTTCCAGATTGCGAGAGGGCTATCCAACTGCCAGTAAACTGCCAGACATCCTCCAAGAGGTCCCTGATTGGAGAGGGTGCAGGCTGGGATGAGAGAACCCCCCCCCCTCCATCTGTACACGAATTTGTGCACCGGGCCACTAGTCCATTTATAAATAGGGAGAGGACCTGAATAGACATTCTCCAGAGAGGACGAACAGATGGCCAACAGACATATGAAACGATGCTCAACATCATCAGGGAAATTCAAATTAAAACCACAATGATTGTCACCACCTGTCAGAATGAACAAATAAGTGCTGGTGAGGATGTGGAGAAAAGGGAACTCTCATCCACTGTTGGTGGGATTGTAAATTAGTGCAGCCACTATGAAAAACAGTACAAAGATTCCTCAAAACATTAAACCCTATGTTCACTGCAGCATTACTAGTAATAGCCGAGATACAGAAGCAACCTAGATGTCCATCAATAGATGACTGGATAATGAAGACTCAATATATAATGAAATATTATTCAGCAATAAAAAGAATAAAAATTTGCCATTTAGGACAACAGGGTTACCCAGATGGTGTTATGCTAAATGAAATAGAGAAATAAATGCCACTCACACAAAACAAATGAATAAACGAAACAAAATAGAAACAGAGCCACAGATATAGAGAACAAGCTAATGGTTGACAAAGAGGTGGAGGATGGCGGTTTGGGAATAAAAAAATAAAAATAAAAACCGCTGATACATTGGGCGTGGAAACTGGCCCTTGCTGCCCACCTGTTTCCCAACCCCATTGGCCCACCCCTCTTAGGAAAATAGAACGGGGCTCACCTCTCAGGCAGAGTCCGATGGGAATTCGGCCTGGTGGGTAAGAGAGAGAGACATTGGTAGAAAGATGGAGAAGACGAGATTGACAGGATGAAGGGGGCATTTCCAAGTTTTTAAAACTGCATTGCCTTTCTGAATAAGGTCTCCTAGAGTTTAATTCTCGAACTCCATTGGGGGTGGGGGGCAACACCAACATCCCAACCCTAAAGAAACCCCTCTCTTTTGAGTGCTCCGTGACGTCACGGACAGACCTGGGGGGCTAGCGACGCTGTAAGTAGACTCTGAGCCCGACCCTCCCGCCTCGCCGAAACCTGGACAAACAATAAAGCTAAAAAGTGAAGCGTTTACCTGTGGCCATCTTCCCGCTGTGCCTGGGTCTGGATGGTGGGCGCCATGGCGACGAGGCGACAGCAGTCCGGACCTTGCCGAGCCGCGGGGAGCCAAGGTGGGGCGTGCCGACTTGGACCGACACCTAATCCGAGGCAGCGCTCGGGTTGGCGCCCCGGTCCGCGAGGTCTGAGAGGCCAGTGAGGAGAGTTCCCGTGGAGACAGGTAAATGCGCAGCCGCCGACTTTCAGCTGCGGGTCCAACAACCGCCGCCAGAATAGGCGCGAAGTCTTCTGGGACATAGAGTCCGGGTTAAACCCACACCCGGATTGGTCAGCATCTGGGGAAGGGGCGGAGCTAAAGAAGAGGCTTTTGTGATTGGTGAATAGGTATCTTTAGTATGGGACGTAGGATTTGAGAAGCGCCTTCTTTCCTCCCATTGGCTGAATTGTTTGAGTGGCTCTAACTTGCAAACCGGACCTGGAGCGGAAGACGCTAAAAACGCACACACACACACACGCACACACACCTTTGATGCACTTCCGGCGCGCTAAGTGTGGAAAATGGCTGCACCTCAGCCGCAGGTTCCAGCGGCTTCTTCCGCTGCTGGTGTGTCGGGTCCAGGTTCAGCTGGAGGCCTGGGTACCCAGCAACAACCGCAACCACCTGCACAACTGGTGGGGTCTGCTCAGAGCGGGCTTTTGCAGCAACAGCAACAAGACTTCGATCCTGTGCAGCGGTATAAGATGCTCATCCCACAGCTGAAGGAGAGTCTGCAGGTGATCCGCCTAGAGCTGCTAGAAGCTAGCGGGGTTTGGTTCTCTGACCCAAAGGAGGCAGACGGAGGTGCTGCTTGGGGAAGTAGCGAGCAGAAGGAGCGTTAGCAAGGGAAAAGGGGTGAGACTTGGTCTTCGTGGGAGCAATGCGAGTGTTGAGCCTGGATTGGCCAGAACTCGAGTGGAGTTTAAAGGAGAAGCCGGGCACTGGTCGTTAAAGCCTGAGGAATTGACGGCTTGTTCAGAGAAATTCTGATTGTGATTGGTGGATGAGGGAGGACCCTAAGGTACGTCTGGAGGTCATTGACGAGAACCCCAGATGAGAGCGGTTTCTGGGAAAACACAGGTGTTTATTGCTATAGAAATGGAAACGGGAGTCACTCTGGAGTGGAGAGGAGGCCTGTGATTGGATCTGAGAAATGTAGAGTACCACAAGTGTCCCCTTCTGTTTCTCCATCTCCTGCATCTTTTTTTTTTTTTTTAACTAGACTTTGATGAAAGTTGCAGCCCAGAACTTGATTCAGAACACTAACATAGACAACGGACAGTAAGTGTATTCCCGTTTCCCAGGCTCTCTTCTATGTCCACCCCATTCTTAGAAACTCACTTCCCAAGCCCTGCCCACTCACCCTCCTTTCCTCCTATTTTCAAGCCCGGTTCCCTAGCACCCGGCCTGCTCTTTCTGCCTCTGCTACTACTGCCAATCCCCTAGTGCCTGCCTCCGGGAACCTGTGCCTTTACCTGATTTCCTGATGGATACTTGATTGCATAGACACTGATGTCCCCGAGACTGAAAATCATCCCTCCGTCTCCTTCTTTTCCTGGGCTATAGAAAAAGCAGTGACGGACCCATGCAGCGCTTTGACAAGTGTCTGGAGGAGTTCTACGCGCTCTGTGACCAGCTGGAGCTCTGCCTGGTAAGCGGCTTCCTAGACCACAGAATCAATCCCTGGGTCTTTGGGAATTCTCAGTCAGTCAACACAACTCACAGTGAGCACCTGCTATGGGCCAAACCTGTGTTTCAGTTGATGTTGGGCACCCAGTGTTGCCCTGATCTTAGCCCTCACAGAGCTTCCAGTCCAGTTCGGTGCCATACGTCCCCAAATAATGATGGCTCAGAGTACTAAGAGTTGTGATGAGAGAAGCCTGGGTTTCAGAGTTCAGGGCTCAGATGGGGGTGGGGACACAGAGAGGTCAGAATTAAAATCGGAAGCTCAGGGGGCTGTGGACGCCCAGAAAAGTCACTTAACCCTGCCTGGGGTGGTACCAGGAAGAGAATGGATCAGGGAAGGCTGTTAGTTGAGAACACATTAGAGACGAGGCAGTAACAAAAATTGAAGAGAGGCAGGAATTGAGAAGAGGGCAAGTAGCAAAGAGACAGCATCTGAAATCAGATGGACCTTCAACCTCTACTTCTGACCCATGGTTCCTCCCTAGGAAAATGGATTTTCAGGAGAAACTCAGCAAGTTCATGCATGTACTAGGCATATGACAAATGTTTCCTGTAGTATCATACTGTCGTCATTGTTTTTGTAGTATCATCATCATCATCATCATTTTGAATTAGATTTTAAAGTCAGAGTTTGAGAAGACTGGTAGTGGTAGAAAGATATTCCAACCAAAAGGAACAGCTTCTGACATACAGTCTGACTGAGGTGTATTTGGCATTGGGGTTGAATTTTTTTTAAGTGCTCGTGGCAAGATTTATTATAGCAAAAACAAAGGAAGGACTTAGGATAAAAGAGGCAAGATCATAGCAATGGAGTAAATCTAGACTGGGATGCCTAGACTCAGAAAGGAAAGTTAAGAGGCAAAAGGAGAGTCTTTAAAGCCCACTGCACTCCCAGTAGCAAGGCTCATGGGGACCCTTTGAGTTTAGGAGAAAAGAAAGCAAAATATGGCCCCGGGATTGTGGGGCGAGTGTCAGAGCTCTGGAATTTCAGGGGAGGCTGGGAACATACATGTACTGTCATCAGTGCAGAGGTGGGCACTGAGTAGTGTGTGAGAATGAGATAGCCCCAAGACGGCATAAGAATGAGAGGAGAAGGTAGGCCATGCAAAATGCTGCATTTAAGGCTTGGATAGAGCAAGTACATAGGAGTTCAGAAGCCTGCATGCTACCCCAGGCTGGTTCTTGGGACAGGGTTGGGAGTACCCAGAATGAGGCTGATGCTGCACCTTGCCTGCCTGTCCACAGCGCCTGGCCCATGAGTGCCTATCACAGAGTTGCGACAGTGCCAAGCACTCTCCCACGCTGGTGCCCACAGCAACCAAGCCAGATGCAGTACAGCCTGACAGCCTACCCTATCCTCAGTACCTGGCAGTCATCAAAGCCCAGATTGCCTGTGCCAAGGACATTCACACCGCTCTGCTAGACTGTGCCAACAAGGTTACTGGGAAGACTTCTGCACCACCCACTGGCTCTGGAGGTGCCTTGTGAGCTGGCAGGGCTGGGAGTGAGCAAGTTGTGGGGCAGAGGGACAGGGAAGGAATGAAGAGTGACCTCAAAGCAGCTTTGTCTCTGATTTTTCTTCCCGCCTGAGCTCTTGGGTGGCAGCCAGCAGGGGGCAGCAGAGGCCAGCAGGGAGTTCACGGGGCAGAGGGGGTGGGGAGCCACTCTGGGTGGCCTGCTCTCCTGAAGGAGTGTGGACTTTGGACTTTGCCTGTGGAAAACCTCTTCCTGGGATGCTTCTACTGTCTGCCCTGGGTTTGAAACCCTAACTGGGCTCCTGTCCCTCTATCTTTACTTGATTCTGTCCCAGTATGGGTGTGGTCTCTGTGCTCCTTTTTCTAGCTGTTCCCTTGTGTGTCTCTGCTGCATGTATCTATTATCTCTCTCATTCAGCCCTTTTGTCCATATGTCTGTCTCTCTGCCTCTGTGGTTCTGTGTCTCCCTATCTCTGACCATCTTTCTCTCAGTACCCCTTTGCTGGCCTCTGCCCCCAACTCCTCACTGGAACTCTGTGTCTATGAAGGAGACCAGATTCTGAGAGCCAGAACCTCTGGGATACCAAAGGCAAGGGGAGGGAGCTTCATTTCCAGGAGCTAGCTAACAAGCCCAGGGATCCCCAGCACCGCTCATGCCAGCCCAGCCCTCAGTATCCTTGGCCCAGGAAAGGGGAAGTAATGGGGTCCAAGCCCTGACCTCAGCATGCCTGGTAGGGAGCAACTCAGGCCCCCACCCGTACCCAGGGCCTGCGTCAGCATCACTAAACTGGGGGGCATTGTGCAATCTGTGGTGAAGCCTTGGCCCAGCTGGATGCCTGGGTCACCATATTTTTAGGCCCAAAGGAGAAGTGAAAAGGCCTCAGAAGGGGTGAATCAGCTGCCCTGGGGAAGAACCCAAGTGCCTTGCCTGGGCCCCAGCTCTGGGAAGCAGGCCTTGGGGAGGGGGCTTCGAGGAGGGAGTGCCCTACCAGGCTCCCCACTTCTCTGAGAGCAAGCTTTGGAGAGCTCAGCCATGGCCTTCAGGCCTGGGCAAGTGTAGGGTGTAACTGCCAGCCCAGGCCTAGTTGGAGGGGTGTGAAAGGCTCCAGTGACTCAGCCTGGTTGGGGAACTGCCCCACCCAACACCTTCTGTGCCCTGATTCCCATGTTACTGCCCAGAGGCCTCTTGTTCTGGACCTCACATCTGCAAGGAAAGCCCAGGAACATGGAGACCCATGATTTACCCAAAGCCCAAGTCCCCACACTGGAGTCCTTGGAAATGGCCAGCTGTGTGGGTGTTGGGCAAGTAGGACAGGCCCACAGAAGGGCAGCAGATCTCTGGGTCACTAGCTGTCCTGGGGAAGAATACAGGTGCCTTGCCTGGGCCCCAGCTCTGGAAAGCAGGCCTTGGGGAGGAGGCTTCGAGGAGGGAGCACTTCTCTGAGAGCAAGCTTTGGAGCTGTCCACAGGTAGAATTTCTTCCTCAGGGAAGCCACATTTCTGCCCATTTATTTGACTGAATCAACTCCCCACATCTGACTCCCCAGATCATCTAGCATAGTTTACTTAAAGTAAACTGATTATAAACTGTAATCACATGTACAAAATTTACAGCATCATCTAGATTACTGTTTGATTGAGTAACAGGGGACTGTAGCCTAGCCAAGTTGACATATAAAACTGACCATCATAATGTAGTCCTTGTTAATTTGGCACCCATACACATCTAATTAACCATAGTTAATCTCTAATTAAATACAAGAACAAAGTCATCTTCCCACCTAACATGATGCAATTACCTGTGTACAACCAGAAAGACACTCTTTACCCTCAAGAGCCCCCTGGCTCCCGGCCTAGGGTACATCTCCTAGTGGAAGATGTAGATCACAGCACACACGTTCAGGAGACAAGCACAACTGTCCTGTGAGGTGGAGTCAGCACAAGAAACGTACTAAGAAAATCATAAGGGATGAAAAATTACAGTATTTACTGAAAAAAAAATCCACAAGTGGACCTACCCAGTTCATGGGTCAGCAGTATGTCAAGTAGAAATTCCAAGAAGAAAAATAAAGCAGAAAACTGGGATCAAAAGTAGAGACTTGAATGGGGGGAGGGTGGGTAGGCAGTAGGAATAAATCTAATACAAAATCAAGATTTGCATGTGAAGAATTGTTACTTTATTGAGAAAGATTGAGAGCTTAGGTCGGGTAGTGGTTCATAGGTATTCATTATTATGGTCTGTAAATAGATGTTCCATGTATTATTTGTTAAGTAGATAGCAAGATTTTTTTTTTTTTTTTATCTTTGACAGAGGATATGAAGGCCTCACTGACAAGACTGACTTGAAGGAAAGATAATAGGTTATGAAAATAAGGGCATTGAGGGAAATAGCATTCCAGGAAGAGGGAATGGAATGGCAAGTGCAAGGCCCAGAGGCAGAGATGTGGCAGTGTGCTTATGGAATAATGTGGAGGCCTGGACCATAGTGAAGGAGCTGGAATAGAAGCCAAGACAGGTTAGAGGACCTTGGTTTAGATCTTTACTGGATTACTCACCCCACCCAGCAGGGAACAGCATAACCCACCATCCTACAATCATGATGTACTCATGGTCTTAGCACAAGCCCACAAACAGACTAAAGGAACAATTCGACCATGTAAATATATAAACAACCCTCTAACCACCACTTAATCTGCTATCTCTCACCCGATCACAGACTTTGCCCGTGACAGGCTGACTCAGCCCTGCCCTCAGTTAACATTATCAAAAGCAGCCTTGGCTGGGGAGAGAGTTTCCCAGGTGTGTGTGCCTGTGTGGTGGTTGGTCCACAGAGGCCACCAGGATCAGCGAAATGGAGTGGGGTGTGTGCCAGCTGCCCTCCCCATCATCATGTTCCTTCTAAGACGTCAGGAACCAAAGTTCACCAGTTTCACTGCCTTGTGACTGGCCACAGAGGAACTGGATCCAGACAGTGGCCTCACTTGTCGTCAGCAACACCCCCCCAAATAAAGAGACAGACATATAACATTATTCGCTACACACACTAAGCTGCAGGAGCCTTGCACACAGCTCCAACTGCCTATAATCTCACAGATACTTGAAAATAAACAGATTTTAATCTCACAGATATTTACACACTCAACTTTGAAGTGTGTGCACAGATCTTCATCGTACAAGAGGGCAGTCATACCCTCACTGTGCTCCCTCAAGGAGTTACACTTAGGCACTCCAGATCCCACAGTGGTTCAGAGCCATACATAGGTGTGCAATGGGTCAGTCACACATTGTCATGAATGCCACTTCAAAAGCAGTTAGGGCTGAGTACATACTCAAGATGGTTGAAGTAACGTGGTAGAATCAATCGGGTCCAGGCGGTTTCACACATTCATTCACAGGCATGCCAAGTGGGATGGGAAGACACAGGCCTCACATAGTCAAGTGGAGCGCAGGCACCCCAGATCTCACAAACCCAGTCAAACCAGGGTGCACATCTTCACACCTGCAGCGCCCACACTTCGCTCAGCGACAGATGCACATACAGGCCGGTGGCCCCACGCATTTGCACACAGGCCACCGCTCCTGCTCACGCCGCGTCAAGCCAGGCGCACACCCGGCCGGCGCGCACACGTGCCTCCAGTGCTGGGCCCCGCTCGCCCGCGCACTCGCTCAGGATCTCACACCCCCGCGTTTCCCGTCCCCGCTTGTTTTTCTGGAAACTGCCCTCCGCTCCCCTCCCCCCAGGCCGGAAGTGCTCGCTGTATTTTTAGCCTCTCTGGTTTCCGCCCCTTTCCCCCTTCTGCCTGCCTGAGACCTGCCCCCAGTGCCCGCGGGGTACCCCGGCCACCCGCTTCCCCACCGTCATTCCAGAGGGGATTCCCGGCCGCTGGCGGGGCTGCGGATTTCCCCGCTGGCTCCGTGGGGAGCGGGCAGGAGCCCTGCCCTGAACTTCCTCCCAGGCCCGGACCAGTGGGAGGGGGCAGGAGCCGGGCTGCTAAGCCCGAGGCAGGAGGGGGCTCGGACACCGGGCCCCTAGACCTGGGCAAGGAGTGGCCGAAGCCCGGCTTCTGGCCCGCCCGCCGCTGTGTCGTAGGTGGCCCGTCCCGCCGCAGCCTCTGGGAGAGTTGCCCTGACCCTAGCGTCCAGGTTGCCGTTGACTCTGCACGGGGAAGAGGGGCGGGGGTCAGCCTGACTCAGGGCCGGGCAAGGCTCCCAGTCTCCTGGGAATCGAAACCGGAGCCCTTCCCCCAGGGTCGCCACGGCACCACGCGGGCTCCGAAGACCCGCGGGCGACCCCCGCCGCCTGCTTCCCCGCGCCTTCGTCCTAGCGGCGGAGGGATTTGGAGCCGAGCCCGGAGGCGGGTGCCAGACGCCTCCCCTTCAGCCTTTTCCCGTTGTCCTCGAGCCTCTGTTTACAGGCGGCTGCAGCCCTGGTTACAGAGAGGAACCCGGCGTCACGGCTTCCAGGAAGCCCCCTCCCCCCGCCCCTGACGGGTGAGTCACGGGGGTGAGTCACGGGAGGCTGCAACCGTGCGGAGCCGCCCGAAGCGGCCCAACTCACGGGACCGGCCGGGAAGGCCCGTCCGTCGCCCCAGAAGGCGCCGCACCAGGGATTCCCCTGGACTCTGTCCGACGAGGCAGGTCCGCGAGCTTGACCGCCTCTCCCACCGCAACACAGGCCGCGGCCGCAGCCATGACCTTTGCACCTTAACCGCGCTCCGCGGCGATGGCTTCTGCCCCCGCGTTTTCGCTCAGCGCAGCCAGCTCACCAAGGCTCCTTAGGAAACGAGTGTTCTTCCCAGATCGTAAGGTTCCCACGCAGGGCAACCCCTTGACTGTAAACGACGTGAGGACGTGGGAGAGGTCCCCGGCAAGTGTAGTATTGCCTCAAGCACACCTCTCTCTAGGCCCCATGAATGGTTAGACCATCAGCTGGGGGTGACCCATTTCTTCCATCTCAAAACAGCTTTTAATCAAGGTAACCCTCCACCATAATAAAAGATCGACATTTCCAATCTTGAGTTTTCCCAGAGACAAACTCTTAACATGGTTTAATGCCCTGGTATTAGGCTGCTGCCATTTACTAAGCAGGAGAGTAACTTGGCCTGTATTGCTGGGTTTCCTGTGTGTAGAACGAACACGACCCCTCCTTGAGTTAACGAACATAGAGCACTTTCATATGGCGGCACCTCGCCCAGGGAGAGCCGCCCGACGTGCCCTCCGCGGAGGCCCTGGAACTGGGAAGGGAGGCGGCCCCTTTCCAGTCTTGCCGGCTACCAGGTCCTCACCCCTGAGCGTGAGGGTGCGGAGGGCCGAGGTCTGCGGATCTGGGCTGTTTAAGGGCAAAACCAAGGCGGGCAGGTCTCACAAGAGAATTCTCTGCCAGGCCTTTGGTCTCCTCTGTTTTGCTCCTGCCAATTTTTGTCTTGTGGGTTGTTTCTCCCTTTTATTTCCTCCCTTTTTATTTGACTTCCCCTCTAGCTTTTCGCTCTGAATTTGTCTCTTCACGTCTTCCTGCCTGTGTCCCCATCCTGTTATTTCCCTCCCTCCCTCGGCTGCGTATCTATGAGTTTCTCTTCGCGTCTCTCCATGTCTCGGTCTCTGGCTCTCTCCGCGCCGCCGGCGTCAGCCTTTCTCCCACGCGCACGCCCACGGCCCCGGCCTCTGCCTCGTCGATTTCCCGAGGAGCCCCGCCCCCACCTCCGTCCCCGGTCCCTTCCCGGAGCCTCAGTCTCCAGCCTTGAAAACTGGGCCGACACCCCCATCGCACGCACTCCCCGCAGGGTCGCGGCCGCTGCCGGGCCCGGCTCCCGCGCGTCCGGGCCGGGGCGGGGCGGAGGGGAGCCAGTCGGCGGCCGGGCGGGCTGCGCTGGGGGGTGCGCGTCCGGGAAGCGCCCCTCCTGGCCCCGCCCGCCGGGCCCGGCCCCGCCCTGTTTCTATAAAATCACCGGCTCCTCCACCCAACCGCAGCTTGGCCCCGGCGCTCGCACACTCTCCCCGGTTTCCCGCAGATCTGCCTTCTGCGTCGCCATGGATCTCAGCGCCCTCTACGAGGTGAGTGCCCGCCGACCGGCACCGTGGGGTCCCCATGCCCAACTGACTGCCCTTCTCAAACTAGGGCTCTCTGCCATCGCCAACTCCGGCCCGGCACCCCGGCGCTCCTCGAACGAGCCTCTGCGCCGCCCGCCCCGGCCCGGGTCCTGCCTCCCTTCCCAGGGCGATTCCCTGGAGGTGAAAAATGGAGCCGGCGACTCTCGGGCTCGGCTCACACCGGACAGGGTGTCCCTAGGAGACGGGAAGCTGGAGGAGTTTTCTCAAACTAGGACTGTCTGGAGGCGGAAACGGCCCCACACCTGGCTTCCCCCCAGTAGTTGCTGAGGGTGCGGTTTTACGCGGAGACGTTTCAGGGGCTGGAATCTTGGGGTGAAAAGGGCGATTTGTGAACCAAGAGAACTCTCGGGTTCCAAAACCGAAGAGATCGCACTCCCGGCTTAACTTTGCCGGCCCCGCCAGTTGCGAAACGAGAACACGAAGCGCGGGGGTCAAATCCCGAGAGACCCAGAGGCTCAAAATTAGTGGGCAGTGGCGTGCCCTGAGTGGGGGAGCCGGGATTCCCGGGTCCCTCGAGGTAGGCTTCTGTCCCGAAGAAACTCAACAACTTCCAGTCTGGGATCCCCACAATCTCTAACCCATGGGTTTCTGCGGGCGGGTGGGGCTCAGGCCAGCAACCCACAAACTGGACTGGCAAGCTCTGAGGTGCCCTGCAGCTGGGGAGGGGCGCCACTTGCATTTTCGGTGTTATAACCGATCCCTGTTCCCACAGAGCCTCCTGTCGCTGGGCCCTGATCTGCCATCCAACCAAGGAGATACGGAATCCAGCCCAGGCTGGGCCTCTGGACTCTGGAGCTTCAACTTATCGGACCCCAGTCCTACTCGGGTCGCTGCCCGTCTGCTTGGCCGTTCCACCAGCCTGTTAGAGCGTCCAAGCTATAGCTGGGTGCCCCCACCCCCAGGCTTCGAACCCCTGGCTCCCCGCCCAAGCACTGAGCTGTCTCCCTCACCTACTTCCACCCCCACCACCTCATCCCGATACAAGACTGAGCTGTGTCGAACCTTCTCAGAGAGTGGGCGCTGCCGCTATGGGGCCAAGTGCCAGTTTGCCCATGGCCTGGGCGAGTTGCGCCAAGCCAGTCGCCACCCCAAGTATAAGACAGAACTCTGCCACAAGTTCTACCTCCAGGGCCGCTGCCCCTACGGCTCACGCTGCCACTTCATCCACAATCCCAGTGAAGACCTGGCCTCCCCTGGCCACCCCCATGTGCTGCGACAGAGCATCAGCTTCTCAGGCCTGCCCTCTGGCAGAAGATCCTCACCACCACCAGCAGGCCTGGCAGGCCCTTCCTTGTCCTCATGCTCCTTCTCGCCCTCCAGTTCCCCACCACCACCACCTGGGGACCTTCCACTGTCACCCTCTGCCTTCTCTGCTGCCCCTGGGACTCCTGTGGCCCTAAGGGATCCCACACCAGCCTGTTGTCCCTCCTGCCGAAGGGCCACCCCTAGCAGCGTTTGGGGACCTGTAGGTGGCCTGGCTCGGAGCCCCTCTGCACATTCCCTGGGATCCGATCCCGATGATTATGCCAGTAGCGGCAGCAGCCTGGGAGGGTCTGACTCACCAGTCTTCGAGGCTGGAGTTTTTGGGCCACCCCAGCCTATGGTCATTCGGCGACTCCCCATCTTCAATCGAATCTCAGTGTCTGAGTGACAAGTGCCTGCCCAGTACAAATCAGCTGGATCTCAAGGGGGGCCATTTCTCTTGGGCTATGGGCTCCACAGAAGCCCTGGGGCTGTGGGGATCTGGGGAACTCAAGTAGCCTCACTGCCTTCCAAATGCATTAACCTACTACCCTGACCCTATTCTGGGGCAGGTCCCCAGTGGGCAAGCTCAGTATTCCTGGTGTTGGAGGAAGTGTATTCTGGAGTCTTTTTTTTTTTTTAAGATGTAGCAAATTTGAGGGTAGCAGTGAGACCTCTCCCCTTCCCAATGCTGTGAATAATAGGCCCCTACTGCCCCCTCCCGATTTTTCCTAGACCCCTGAGGTTCTGGTGTGGCTGGTGGTGACTGGAGCCTTCCCCTTGAGGGTCAATCCTGGTGCTCAAATTTCCCTCCAAAAGCAAGTAGCCAAAGTCATTGCCAATCCCCTCTCCCCAGCCACTGGGCCCTTTATTTATGACGACTTTATTTATTCTAATAGATTTTATAGTATTTATATATATTGGGTCGTCTGCTTCCCTTATATTTTTCTTCCTCTTTTTTGTAATGTTGGAAACGATGGAATAATTATTATAAGAACTATAATATATTAAGTAATATATATTGTTAAAGTTTATTTTTGAGTTTTTTGGAGTTTTTAAATAAAATTCATCTGTGTGTAAAAATCCAGTCCTGGCTTTTCTCCGCTCTAGAGGCAGGAGTGGGGAGGATGGTGTGGCCCTGTTTTGAATCGGGGAGTCCATCCACAGTTCCTCGGCTCTTACCTGGCAGGAAGTGATGTCACCTAGAGCAGCCGTTCACCTGAGAGGGCGGGGCCAGGTGAGGTCACCGATAGAAACCGGGAGAGCCAGTTCCCGGGGCGTGGGGGACGCCGGCGCTCCCGGCTGGCCCGGCTCCGACCCACCTCTGAGCCCGGGGCGGGCGGAGACCGGACTTTCCGTCCAGGCTGGCGGCGCAGGGCGGGCGGGGCTGCGCTGGGAGAACGGAATGTGCCCGGGAGCGGCGGGGGCGGGGCGCGGCCCCTGACGCCGGGGGGTCCACCGCACGCCCTCCAGGACCCCAGGGGCTGGGAGACAGATTCTCGCCATCCTGTGGGGGGCAGCCTTACAGTCTCAGGCCGCTGGAATCAGCTGTGGATGAAAAGGGGCCACACGCCACAGCTGACAAGCTCAGGGGAGGCCTGTAGGGCAAACCTTACAAACTCAGACCTAAAGAAAGTACACAGGATGGTCAGAAATCAGGATAGGCCTACGCTCTATCCACTGGGCCAAACTGCCTAGGGCCTCTTTTTTTTTTTTAAATTTAAATTCCTTATTACTTCTGTCTCCTTTTTCCCCTATAGACCTCTCCCGGCCGCTCCCACCCTCCTACCCTTCCTCCTTTGATTGTAATGCAGAAGATGCAAATCTGCCTTCTCTGGAGCATTTTCTCAGTCAGGGAGATTTCCCTTCCCAGCAATTGTCGTCGGTTTGACTCAAACTTGTAAGAATTCTTACTAGTTTAAGTGAAATAAGCCAAATTGAGAAAGACAAATATCACATGATCTCACTTATTTGTAGAATCCAAAGAACAAAGTGAACTGACCAACAAAATAAGACCCGGAGCATGGAGGCAGGACCAGACTGACACCTCCATGTGGGGTGGGGGGGGAGATAAACCTGAGGATTTATATCCTTACACGCACAGCCCGTGGACACCGGCAACGGGGTGGTGGAGACCGGGGGGAGGGGAGGGCCTAGAGGGCTAAAGGCGGGTGCATGGGAGACACCTGTAATGTCAGTAATAAAACATATTTTTAAAAACCCTTCCAGGTTGGACGTCTCTTACGTGGACACATTTTGGAATCTCACAGCTAGCGTCCGGCCACTTAAGAACTCTAGGCCTGGCGTCTCGGCGCTTACACCCATGGCGGCGCTGGAGCTTCTGCTTTTGGGACCCGAAAGCTGCGGGCACCGCCTCGGCCGCCGGGAGTGCAGAAGTTGGGGCTCCGACCGCGAAGCGCCAGGCCTGCGCGCAGGGTCACGTGCGCGCGGGGGGCGCGGCACCCGCGGACCGTACAAGGCAAGAGGCGGCGGGACCCACCCTGCGACGG
>PVJC01006079.1:0-56421 GCA_004026665.1 Murina feae | reverse complement strand
CCTAGACCATCCCCTCCCCCACATCCTAGACCATCCTCGCCCACATCCTAGACCATCCTCGCCCACATCCTGGACCAGGTGGTGCAGTGAGAGACTGCAGCAGGAGGAGCAGCGCTCAGACACGGTCACAGCAACCCCCCCCCACCACGGCCACGCTCACTGTCCCTCACGGAGCAGCACAGGCGCCCGGGGTGCTGACCTCACACAGTGGAGTCCCACGCCGGGTGCTCGTGGCTGTCATACGCAGCACGGCCTCCTCACCACAACGGGGCCCAACGCGTATAAAAGTCTGAAAAAATGCAGGCGTGTGATTATTGTTACAATTTGTTGCTTTTACAATTGTTTTAAGTTTTAATGAAGCTTGTTTTAAAATGTATACACTCACACTGTTAGCTCAATTAGGGAGGTAAGATGTGTGTTATTACAGTTAACCCTGCCTGCCGTAGTGCCTGTGAAATGAGCTTCACTGAACAGCACAGCTTTGGGAAGTGCAGCCGATCTGGCGAACCGGACACACTGACGGAAGTGCTGTCCCAGGACTGCAGCTGCCCGCACCGGCCCACGCGCCCGGCGAGCCACAGCGCGGGGACGGACGTGCTCAAGCCGCACGGTGCTGTCTGTGCAGAAGCTGTGGGAGCTGGGGAAACAATGAAACTATCAAAATGTAGATGACATTTCTAAACAAAACATAAACGCAGGATCAAAGCTTACTCTTCAAAAGAACAGCATTCGATTAAAATCCTGCTTTTGTTCACCCTCACCTGAGGACATTTCCCCCATTGGTTTTGAGAGAGAGCAGGAGGGAGAGGGAGAGACAGAGGGAGAGATGGAGCCTGCAGTTGAGAAACGAGAAACGTGCCCTTGACAAGACTTGAACCCGAGACCCTTAAGCCTGTGGGCATGACACCCTAACCATTTACCAATACTGTCAGGGGCTTACAATACTATTTTAATCTAACCCCATATGTCACTCACAGCTCTTACAAAGCAGCATTTCTGGCTAAAACCAAATTAGATGGCGAGGCACTGGGAGGGACCGCGCAAGCCATGTTGGTGCTGAAACATGGACTGAGCTCATCACGAAGCGGGCAGCTCACCTCCTCGTCCCAGCCACCCTCAAGCTCCACGTGCCGGCAACTGGCTGGTGACGCAGAACGCCAGCTCACAGCACCGATCAGCCGGCAAAGTGCTCGTCACCAACACCGACAAAAGACAGGTATCACTGACAGGGCGATTCTTTGAGCACGTGTGTGATTTGCACGTGATAAGAAGGAAGCAATTTTTCAGCTTCATTGCCTGCAAACAAAACCAGTTCTGAATGGTGCAAACACCAGGAAGGGTTGTCGCCTTGTCAACAAATACGGTTTGGAGCAGGTACTTAATTTAAGGAGCTTACACCAGAGAAAGAACTGCTTTGAGAAAGTCCTGTGAGCTGGAGGCTGCTCAGCACGGAGGACACCGCCCGTGTGCTGTGGGCGTTGGCGAGGTGTGGCTGTGTCACAACACCAACATGTTACCTTTGTGGGTGATCGCCATGACACGGGGAAGCCGCTCTCAGGCATTTGCCACTGCTGTCACCAGAGAAACCGTGGGTGGAAGGGAAAGCCCTGCTCAGGCCGTTTGACACGTGGGTGGGTCTCTCCAGGCACTGGATCCAGTTTAATGCCGCTATCTTAAAGACCCCATGTGGACAGCCAGAGGCTCGCTTGTATGACCCCTGTGCTGTTTCTAATTTTCTTCTCGCGAGAAAGGAGTGCAAGGTCAAGGAAGGAGGAGGCTGGTCGGGAAGAGCCTCCTGCTGACCGACCGCCATCTGTTCCCTGTGTGGTGGCCAGAAGGGCCTCGTGGGACCGAGCCAGAGCAGCCAGGCTCCCCCACAGCCCTTGGCGCTGCCCTTCACACTGGAGTAACATCACGATTCTTCTCCATGGACCCCTGGGCCCCGCAGTCTGGCCCTGACTTGGAAGCCTCCATCTACTCCCCATACCTTTGTCCTCCACAGCCATGCTGCTCCCCCCCAACTCCCCTGTCCAGTCCCAGAGACCAGACAGCAAGCAGCCACCCGCTGTGCCCTAGATCCTACAAGCATGTCCCTGCCCGAGGATGTCTTCACCTACTGTCCCCAGGCCCAGGCCGACTCCCCCAGACCTCTGTGTGGTGCCCACTGTTACTTCTTTATGATCTGGGCTCACACCTTCCTGCTCAGGAGAGCCCGCCCTGAGCTGCTGTCTGCACTAGAGCCTGCGGACCTCATCTTCCCTTAATGCTTCCTGCTCCCACTGCCATCCTGGACCAGCTCTCTGTCTGTGTGTAGATGTCTGATGTGCGTCCCACAAGGACAATGATTCTATCTGCATCCTTCCCGGTTGTGTCACAGGCCTGGGGGAGGGCTGGGATATGGTGGTGTCTGATCAACACTTCAGGGTGGACTGATGGACGGATGAATACATCTCTGTAACAGCTTTAGTTCCATCGATGGAGACTCAGTTACCTGGACATGGAAAATGCCTCATTGAGAGACCACCACCGGGGCTCCTGGTCAAGGCTGTGTGCACCTGAGTGTGTGTGTGTGTGTGTGTGTGTGTGTGAGAAAGGTGACCGACAGTACAGACAAATGACAGATAAACACAGCATTTCAGGAATAGTCTCGGTACCTGAGGTTGGGAGGAAGGAAGCAGTATTGCGCAGCTCGTGGCTGCCCATCCGTTCTTGGCTTCACCTCTCAAAGACCCTGAGATACATGCCATCACCACATCACAGAGCAGGAAGTGGACGCCCAGGACAGCCCCCACGGTCACAGGCAGAAAGAAGAGCCAGGAGGTGGAGGCTGGCCAGGAAGGAGCAGGCAGGTAACAGGGACGAAGCAGCGGGGAAGCCCTCGTCCCCGGACCAGTAGCCATGGGTGCTCTGGAGGGAATAGCAGGGTTCACAGGGCTTTACCTCCCGAGGTCCCTATTGTTGGGGAAACGGCTCAGCCTGAGGACCCTGACCCAGCAGCGTCTCCCCTGAACACACAAGTGAGACATGAAAATCCAAGTGAAGAAAGAACCCAGACAGGGCTCCCGGGAGAGGATGGCTCTTGGCCTTTTTCAAGGGTGGCCTGGGGGGGTCTTTGTGCATGAAGAGCCAGCTGCCTTCTCCTCGGACACTGGGCAGAACAGGAGGTGACAGGCAGCCTGACACCGAGGGGCTCAGGAGCCACTGGAGACCAGAGACTGAGACTGAGGGTCCCTGTGCTTGGAATGGACGCCAGCGTGTCTGCTGGTGGAAACGGCAGCCGCCGGCTTTGCAAACCCCAGGATCTCAGTCCTGGGTGGTGGGGAGGAGGACTGGGGGCGGGGGGGGGTGGGATGCTCTGTGGAGGCGATGCCAGCAACATTGGGGCCTCGCTAAGAGTCAGTCTGTACCTGGCACATTTGCAAAGCTCGACCTGATTTCACTGAATCTTCCCATCCCTGTCCCAGCACCTCTACTTTAAGGTGGGGAAACTGAGCCTGGAAGTGGAGAGGCTTGCCTGTCACCAGCCTTGTCCACTGCTCGGGAGCCTGTCTCGATGTGGGGGGCCTAGGGATCCTAGGGATGGGGCCAAAGGCCAATTCACCTAGAACTTGGCTACTCCAGGGAGCTGGAGGACTGTCCAGTTTGCTCAAGAATCAAAATTTTGAAAAAATATATTTTTTATTAAAACAACGAATACGTTGAACACAAAAATCAACATGCAACTTTTAAAAAAATCTAATCTGAGGTTTGGAGGACAGCTGGACAGCTGCCAAGGGCTGCATCCCCGGTGGTGGAATCAGTCCCTCCAGGGCCTGCCTGCTGAGTGTGTGTCTGAGCGAACATTCCTGAGTGCTTACTATGTGCCAGGCACCCCTGGACCAGCTCTGACTCTCATGACGACCTCAGGACAGGCTGTGATTATCCCTGGGTGAGCTCATCGCTGCCATGACACTGAACACCATCCGCTCGCTGACAGTTTTCTCCTCATCTCTCTGGGACCAGACCTCTCCCTGAGGTCCAGCCTTCAGGCTCAGTAGCCGAGCCGCTGGGCCCGGCAGCCCCAGTAGCCATCACATGCTATGTGCTCAAAACCCATCTGGACTCCCACCCTGCTCCTCACTGCAGTAAACAGAGCTCCACCTCAGAGCCTCCTCCTCTCACACCTCAGCCAATCCATCAGCAAATCCCCTGCGCCTTCCTTCAAAACACAGGCCAGCTCTGGCACCTCTCACTGCTCATGTCTCCTACAGACCATCACCCTCTTAACCTCCCTGCGTCCACTTTGCCTCAAGTCCACTCTTAACCCCACCAGAGCGAGCCTTTTCAAGTATCAGAGAGATCATGTCACCCTTCCACTCAAGAAGCCCCTCAATGTACCATCTCATTTAGAACAAAATCCAAATGCCTTGCCATGGCCACAAAACCGTGTATGATCAAGGCCTTGTGGCCCTCCGACCTCCTCGCCGGCCGCACCAGCCTCCTTGCTGTCCACAGCTGCTGCTCAGCGCCCTTGCACGGACTGCCCTCACTGCCTGGTACATTGCTCACCCAAGTTCCCATGGTGGGACCCCTTCCTCCCCTCAGATCTCAGAAGAGCAGCATCTGCCCAGAGAGTTTTCCCTAATGTCCGTCTGAGCTCTCCCTACTCTTGGTGCGTTGTGTTCTCTCCGGGCAGCAGTCACCAGCTGGCCTGCTTGTCCCCTGCCTCCAGCAGAATGGCCCCTGAAAGCCAGGTTTCCAGTGGCACACTGCTGTATCCAACGCTCACTGATGAACTAGTTCACAGGAGGTGCTCGGTATTTGTGGAATGAAAAATTGAATTTCCACTTCTAGATGAAGAGAGGCAGAAAAACATCCAGGGATAGTCCATGGTCACATAGCGAGGTATCAGTCGCTCTGGGCTGCTATGGGAGCTTTAAAAACATTTATTTCTCACAGTTTTGGAGGCTGGAAGTTTAAGATCAAGGCACTGGCAGCTTCTTAATGTGCCCTCACCTAGTGGCGGGGTGAGGGAGCTCCGTTGGTCCCTGTACAAGGGCGCTAATCCCATTCATGAGGCTTTGCCCCCATGACCTCATCACTGCCTAAAGACCTCAGCTACTAACACCTACACCTTGGGGGAGAGGGGAGGAGTTCAACATATGAATTTGAGGAGATACAGTCAACCCACTGCAGTGAGCAAGGCTGGAAACAGTCTGGCTGCAGGGTCCATAGTCTCAGTATCCACCTTGCTCACACCAGGGCCAAACAGAGACATCAGCATAGCCTTCCAGGTGCTCGGGGCCGACCTGGCAGAACTGTGAAGTTGACTGGACTGTCCAGTTCCCTGAGGCAAGTAGGGGGAGCACCCCAGAAGTCCCCACTCAGCACTAAGTCGGCACCGGCTGGGCTACAAGAGTGCGTTCTGAGAGACAGAGCAACGGAAGGCCTCAGCGGTGTGGAGACTCAGCTGGAGGGTGGGGTGGAAGGGGAGGCCGACTGCCCAGCAAGGAGCCTCCAGTGCCTACGTCCAGCCCGGGCTGGTGAGGGGTCTGGCCCGGGCTCCAGGATGCTCCCAGTGGCAGGACACTCAGACACTCACCATGTGCAGGCACTGGGGAGCTCTGGTGACTGGGCTGCCCAGAGGCCAAGGGGGATCCATCCAAATGCTGCTGAATAGAGACTCAAACTAGTGGCTGTGGGAGCCCCCGTCCCTCTGACAGTGGCTTGTCCCTCTGACAGTGGCTTGCATGTCCCTCTCAGCACTGAGCCTGGGGCTGCACGTGACCTTTGCCACATCTACCTAGAGAATGAGACATCTCCTCCTGGCAGGCTGGGGGCCAGAGGACCACCAGCATGGGGCCACTTCTGTGGCTTGATATGCTCCATCTGAGGGGATTCAGAAATGGGGCCACACAGGCAAGAAAGGAGGGTGCAAAATGGTGTCAGCCCTGTCCCCCATGCCAGGCCTCCCCGCCACCTACCTGGCTTCTGATCCCACCCAAGATCAAGACCTGAGCCTGAGAACACTCCCTGGGCCCCTCAGGCTGGGACATCCAGGAAGAAGTGACATAGGAAGGTCCCCACCACCCAGACTGACTCTCATGTAAGGGTGGGTGTCTGGCTCCCAAAGAAACACGGTCACATTTTCCCAGGAAATTCTGTAAGGGATTTGGGAAAATGTGGTTATTTCTTGTCTAGAACTGCCCAGAAACCTAATTATAGCGCGAAGAGTGCAGCTGAGATCCTTGCCTTAAATGTTAGCTTCTTATAAAAAGAAATAAAAATTCCACCAGAAAGTAGTGGGTAGGTCAAAGGTGAAGCAGGGACCCTGGGTGTATAGGGCTGCCAAGGGCTCACAGCTGACCCGCAAAGAAAATGCTGAAAAAGGCTTCGCAGGGGAGAGAGGTGCTCCTCCCTATGGTCCTGGGCTCAGCTGGGAGGTGGTTTAAGGTGCAGAGTCTAGGATGGCAGGCCCCCCTCCCGAGTCACCTGGGAGATCCCTGGACAAGAAACACTCTCCTTCCTCCCACACCTGCACCCTCCCTATAACCGGGGCCCTGGGCCCTGGGCATCTATGCTTATGACATGCCATCACCTTCCACGGATGGAGCCACTTTCCACAGACGCACACCTCCAGGTATTTCTTTACTGGCCCCTCCTCCACCGCCTGTCCCCACACCTGCTGTGACCAGGCTCTGCCTTTGACCTTCACCCCCCCACTACACACACACTGCCTTGGGATGGGGGGATTTAACCTCATCACCTCATATGATTCAGTCAACTAGACCCCCAAACCCACCCCTCCACACACCCTCCAACCTCCTCCAACCCCTGTACATCCACCACCTCCCTGTCCCTACACCTGCCCACGCTCTGCTCCATGTTCCCCCGGGAACCCCAGTCCTGCCACTCAGTCAGATACTCATAAGCCCCAAACCCACTGAGCACATGTGTGTCCAGAAGGCAGGTGGTGGGGAGGCCGACCAGGCCGGGAGGAAGACTGGCTGGGCGGGGCGGACCCACAGCTGCTCTGTTACCAAGGGGCTTAGCCCACCTGGGGACAGGAGAGGAGCCAGACTGCTGGAAGGCCTGGCCCACTCTCTGCAGTTACCTCCAGTCTCCGAGGGCTCCCTAGGCACCCGCCCAGCAGAGCCCAGGGAGCCCACCGAGGCTTCAAGGGGCAGGCAGAGCTTTGCTCCCATCAGGGAGCCTATGGCCCAAGAGTTGATGCCTCCGTGTTCTGTTTGGACATTGGGTCATCTCCTTGTTATCAGCTCCGTGTCCGGAAAGTGCTAATCTGTCCGCCCCAGGGTCCTCAGTCCCGTGGGAGTCACCCCATCGGCCATGGTGCGACTGTGCAGCTGGCGGACGGCCTCTTCCCGGCTCTGGCACCTTCCAGGCCACAGGTCTGCTTAGGTCCTGTCTCCCTGCAGGCCGCTCTGCCCACAGACCCAGGCTTCCTGCTGGCCTGCTGTTGGGGTCACCTTCCCACTGGGCAGCCTTGGTTTTCTTCTCCCCTGTTGTCCTCCCTCCCCTATCAGCTCACTGCTTGTTTTCACTCCTTCCCGCAGACATTCAGCCGCGTCTATAAAGTTATAAAGTTGTTTTTCATTGTTTGCCCGGGATCTGCTTGCGCTGTAGCAGGTCCTGGAGCGCGACAGAGTGCAGACTCAGGTTCGTACCCTTCCTGTAACCGGGGCCCTGGGCCCTGTGTATCTATGTTTATGACATGCCATCACCTTCCATGGATGGAGCCACTTTCCACGGATAGAACATTCATTCCTACCGGACCACCCTCGGCGTACGACGCGTTTTCTTTCCTTAAGCGGAGAACGTCCATCTTTCCTCTTAGACAAAGGCCTCCAGGACTTCTCTCTGGCAGATCCGGCTCGCCAGCATCACTGTTCTTGCAAGTTGGGGCCATGAAGCAAAGGCGACTTGAACACAGACACTGCGATACCGTGACAGCCGATCTGATGACTGAGGTGGGGACTGAGGGACTAACAGACTGGCAGTGTACACAGCATGGAGACGCTGGACAAAGGGATGTGTCACGGCCTGGGAGGGACGGGGGACAGTTGAGGTCTCATCACCCTACTCAAATGATGCACAATTTCAAACTTACAGATTGTTTATTTCTGATTTTTTAGTTAGTATTTTCAGACCATGTTTGACTGGATATCACTGAAACCTGGAAAGTGAGACTGTGGATGAGGGGGACTGCTGTGGACTCAGACCTGGGACCGGACTTGTGCAATGAACAGTCCGGAATGAACTCGCCACCTAATAGTTATCTGGAGCCCAGAGACAGACCACAGGAACCCACGGCCACCGTCTCCGCCGTCCCCTCAGGCCTTGCGGGCAGACAGGAACTCCAGGCCGCGGTCTCATCCGCCGCCGTGGTCCCAACCCTCACCACTCACGTCCGGCATTTTCCTGGTTCTCTGAGCCACATGAGGACCTCAGCTGCCTCGTGGCTGAAAACCGCTGCCCACAGACCTAAAGGAGAAGCATCTTGTAGAAGCAGCAAACTGCTTTCTCCACCTGAGGTTCTAAAGGCCCGTGGACGAGAGCTCCTGCCCCTTTAGCTGAACCCGTGCCTTGGCCACATCTGCTCAGAAAAGAGGCCCCTGGGTCAAGGTCGGGCTGCGGGATGGCGGAGGGCAGACAGTGCCAGCTTGCTGAGGTGTTACAGGTTTCCCGAAGGCCCAGCACTGCAGAGTGCCCGGATGGCGCCGTGCGTGCATCCTGCCTCTCTGGACTGTCCTCGCTTGAGTGTGAAGCTGTGGTCTTCATAGCATGGCCTGAGCTCAAACCCCTCACCAGCCCCAGCAGATCAAGCCTCGCCCCATAGACACCTTGCAACCTTCCAGGCCAGGACATGCTCTGTCTTCTAAGCCCTGAGGCCACACCTCCTCACTGCAGAGCCCTCCCGCTGTGCATCCATCCCCATCACTCTCATTTCTCAATGTTCATGCTCTGGGCATCAGGGACTTTGAGAGAGCTTACCACTAAGCACACCTCTTCCCCAAGTTCAGAACAAATTGAAAATAGGATAAAGAATAAGATACATAAGTCCAAATTATTACTAATAAATTGTTTTCCCTCCCTCTTTCTCTCCCCCTGCTCTCTCTCCCTCTCTTTCTCCCGCTTTGCGCTCTCTCTCTCTCTCTCTCTCTCTCTCTCTCTGTCTTTCTCCTCTCTCTCTACTCCCCTCTCTCCCTTTCCATGCCCCCACAACCACCATCCCTCCTCACATTGCCACCATGCTGTGAGGAAGCCCAAGCCACATGCAGGAGCTGGGCAGCTGTTCTGGCCAATGACCTCTGAGGTTCCAGCAAACCTGTCTCCGAGCAGCCCCAACTGATGCTGAGCGGGGCCCAAGGAGCAAACACCAGGGGCCCAGCCCCTCCACACCTAGGTCCAGGCAGACATTGCAGCTTTGCCCTTGCAAAACAACAGTGAGCCATTGGCAACCAGACTGTCCAGCTGTGTCAGCAGGGGCTAGTCCAGCCCTGGACCTTTCTCTTTCACCACTCTGAAGGAAGGTGGGACAGGGCTCCTGGCTCTTCTAGGGTGTGCCATCCCCCCTTCCCCATGATAATCTTGGAAAGGGCTAGCCAGAGGTTTCCAAGGTGTAGGGGAGGTTGCCCATTGAATGTCTGTCCTGCCCAAGGATATCCAGGATGGGGCCCCAGAATCCCCAACTCTGATGCTGAGGTCTGCACTGCCCCCTCTCACCATCTGTCTGAGCATCTCAGCTGTGGCCCCACTTCCACTGTCTCTAAGCCCTGGAACCCAGACATGCCCCACCCAGCACTGAGCCTTGTGGGCGGGCGAGCAGGGCCTCTCCCCATTAGGGCTGCACCCTGAGACCACCTCTGCTGCCAGTGCCCCCAGGCATGCAGCTCCACAGAACCCCTAGCACAGCCCATGCCAAACCTTGTTTTGCAATTCTGGCTAAAGGATGCACAGCCAGATGTTGACCAGAGTACAGAGTGACTCTGATGTTCTTTGCTAAACTCTGGGGGATCTGCATGCCTCCACCCCCAGCCCCGGGAGAAAAGAGCCAAAAACCAGTCTCCTGGGCACGGAGAGGGCAGAATGCAACAGGCAGCCAGGGGCAGCACGTGTTCTCTGGCCGGGGTAAGATGGAGCCCGTGGGCTGATGGGGACTCGGCTGACACAGTGAGGATGTGGCCGGAACAGCCTCACATCTGCGCTCAGTGCAGGGGCCTAAGGCCCTGGCCCGCTGAAGACCTGCCTGGGACACAGGATGCTGAGGATGCTCCCATCAGCAGGGCTGGGGACAGTGATGGCCAAGGACAGGGTCTGCCCTGGGGAACCCCAGCCGCAGGAGCCCCTGCCTGCTCCTTGTCCAGTCCCAGGCAGCTCTGCCACTGCCAGCATCAGAACTCGGGGAAAGGAGGAGTCGGGGTACAGGTCTAAGGGCTTTGGGGTGTCTAAGCCTCCCCTTCTCTGGGCCTGTTCAGGACTCTCCCAAGGAGGCCAGCTCCCCTCAGCCCGACTCCCAGCCAAGCAGGCTGAGCACCCTCGCTGGCTCCCTGTCTTCATGGCAAGATCGGCTCTCACTAGGTGGAGCCATCAGGAAGCACCGATTATGGATTGAGGGCAGCGATGACCAGAAAGTCTGACGTGGACATGTAGGGTGGTCCTTCAGGTGAGCATCACCATGTGTCCCCAGCTCTGAGCCTCTATTCAGTCACCAGCCAGCCATGGTCACCCCATTTCACAGGTGAGACGATGGAGGCCAGAACAGTTAGGTAACTTGGTTGAGATCACACAGTCAAAAGTTCTGGAGCCAGGGCCCAAGCTCTCCACCATGGGGGAGGGGGTCTCAGCAGAAAGTCGGGCCATTTCTCCTCCCCAGCCAGCTCCTGGTCTGGCCCTGCATCCCGGGCCATCCCATCCAGCAGGGACGTCTAACTCTCCCCGAATGCCTTTGGAACCATCATGCCTGCCTTGGGCTGACATCTCAGGTTTTTCAGACACAAACCAGGGCAGAGAAACCCTACCTAAAGGGCCACCTGGCTTTGGCGTGCTGATCACGTCCGTAGTTTATGTGAATGCTGTTTTCTCATTGTGTTCGTCTATGAAAGTTCAGAGCTATGAAATGTGTGCATTTCTGTATTAAATTAGATTTCAATAAAGTATTTTTAAACTACATTTTATGGCAATTTTCCCTTGAAGGACCTTCCTAGAACCTGCTTTGAGCTATTCTACGTCTTCCCTAAGACTTCTGACAATCAGAGCCTGAGCCCTCATTTAAATCACAAGCACAATATTTAAAGAATGATTTCCCTTTAAAATGATGTATAAATAATGGTGTGCTCGGCAGCTGGCACGAGGAATGTGGCGGCTCTTTAGGAATGGATATAAAGCGGTCCTCAGCACGCTGTGGGTGTCCAGAGGCAGGTACTAATGGGGGTTCTGCATTATTAAAAAGGAAAATAAAGGAAACAAGAATTGTATGCTCTTAGCTGTGTGTGTAGAGATCTGCCTGGGACACAGGACGCTGAGGACGCTGAAGCCCCCGGGAGGGGACACCTCCTGGCGGGGACACCTCCTGGCGGGGCAGCCAGGGCTGGGAGAAGGATGCTTCTTCCTTTGTATCTTCTCTCAAATCTTGTGAATTGTTACCTGTGGAATATTAATCTGATTTTTTAAAGTTAAGCCTTATAAAAAGAAGGTCACATTTTCTATGATCGCCCATCTTCAAACCTGCTTCCTTTTCATGGGTTTCTCTTACCTAAAAGGAAAAGTTCAAAAATGATTCCCACAAGCTCTGTCTGTATTGTCAGGAGCAAACATCGGGACCCGGAGGCATTGGGCTGGCTCTGCACTAGTGAAGATAAAATCATCTAATTGTTCTCCACGTTAAAAATACGTAGGGACTAACACGATGGTGACATGCCAATCAAAATTCCCCAAATGACACCCCATCAGAGCTGCTTTTTCCAATGTCAAAAGGATACACTTAAGCTGTGGAACACTATGACAATTTCCCAACAAATAAACACAGAATTCCCATAGGATCCAGCAATTCCACTTCTAGGTAAAGACCCAAAAACAGAATTTTTCAGAGGTATTTGTATGCTCATGCTCACAGCAGCAGCATCCACAACAGCTAAACTGTGGAAGCCACCCAGGTGTCCATCGATTGGTGAGTGGATGACAAAGTGTGGTCCATCCACACAAAGGAGTGTGACCCCACCTTGAAAAGGAAGGGCATCTGACACAGGCTACAATGTGGTTGATCCTTAGGGACATATGCTCAGTGAAATGAGCCAGTCACAGAAGGACAAATACTGTACAATTCCACTTACATGAGGGACCCAGAGGAGTCAGATGCATAGTGACAGAGAGTAGACAGTGGGTGCCAGGGGCTGGGGGCGGGAAGTGAGGAGTGAGTGTTTAGTGGGGACAGTGTCAGTTTGGGATGATGGAAACGCTCTGGAGATGATGGCGGTGATGGCTGCACAACAGTGTGAATGTACTGAATGCCACTGAGCTGTGCACCCAAGAAAAGGTCAATTTTGCTTTATGAATATTTCACCACCATCTTTATAAAAAGTGTATTTGATGACCAGAACCTCCTTTAGAGGGAGTCGCCACGTGGGAAGCCCTTGGGAGCTGACACTGTAGTTCCAGCCCACAGCTTGGGCTCAGGGGACAGACACAGCATAATTTGTGAGTTCTTCCCCAGCTTGTGAAAAGGCAGACGGGAGGCCACAAACCTGAGGAACAGAGCAGGCCTGGCCCACCCACGGGCCATCTGATCCCCACCTGCACTGGCCCCCAACTCGCCCTCAGGGCCTCCCAGCGTCTCCCTGCCTCCCCTCCTCTAAGGAAGTGTGTCGCGGTGAGTTTGGTTTCTCAATTTTCTTGGCTCATGGGGCTGGGAAACATACATGTGTCACCTTTTCCACCTCCGCTGACTTGTTCATAGGGCCACAGCTGAAAGTAGACAGGTATCAACACTCAGGCCACTGGGAGAGGGAAAGCAGACAACCAGTGTGAGTTGGGTCGCGGGACAAACACCCCTGCCTGCAGAAAGAGGCCTCATCATCCTCACCAGGCCTCGCAGCTCTGAGTGACAGCGTGGTCACCATGGGGCCATATTCAGGCCCCACAGGGCTCAGCAGGTCTGACAACTTCTTCCAAGGGCCCTGCTCAGAAACCAGCAAGATGGGCTTTGGTGGCCTTGTTCCTTCAATCCCCGAGGGACAGCCAGCCTGTGGGGCCAGACGCTGTGCTGGACAAGAGCATCGAGGGACAAGACAGGCCCATCCTGGGAACCCAGGTGCCCGATGCACACAGCGCAGCGCCTCACGGAGAGCCTGACACTCATGGACAGTGTTTTGGGTCAGCCAGGGACCTGCATCATCTTAGCGAGGGTGACGCTGACGCTCAGCCAACCCCCCACCCCACCCCCGGAAGTGTTAATCCCCTGGTCCCTTTCTGCCTGCAGCCCCGTCCCCTGGAGTTCTGAATGACTCTCATTTCTCTCTGGGGCCTCACGTATCTGGGAGTGAGTAATCTATGGGCGGAGGCCTCACAGAGACAGGAGGGGCCCTGAGAAGATTGGAATGGGAGAGGGGGAGCAGGTCCAAGGGGACAATGGAGCTGGTCAGCACTGTGGGGAGGGTGTCCTTCAGCCCCAGGGCCCTGCTGGGCAAGGGTAGCCAATGGGCATCAGGTCCCTGGGGCTGGATATGCACAGCATTGCTGAGCGGGGGCCGCTGAGGTGGGTGCTGCTGGGTGCGCCTGTGCACAGATGGTTGGCAGCAGCAGCTGGAGTAGAAAGGTGGACAGAGAGCATGTAAGGCAGGTGTGGGAGCACCCATACAACAGCAGGGAACCTGGGGCCCAGAGAAGTGATAAAGCTCAGACAACTCCGAGAAGCAAGCAGAGCCCCACTGCCTGTGCCCAGGTTGCTGATCTTCCCTCTTCATCAGCAACAGGCGACTGGAAATGGGGGGCCAGCCAAAAGTCACTGCTGTAGAGGCTCTGGCCCAGGCATCTTGACGTCCCACAAGGGGGAGCACCTGCTGTGTGCCCCACAGTCAGTGGGATCCACAGTGAGGACGAGTCCCTGCCCTCGAGATGCTCACAGTCTGGAAAGAGACAAACAGGAAAGGAAGCCGGGCAGAAAGTCTCCTGACGTTTTACTATTTGCTTGGTGGAGGGATTTGCCCATTTTTCCTGAGGAGAAAGGGACGCCCTCAAAGAAGAGGTGACATCCAAGATGAATAGGGCAGAGCAGGGTTTTATGTCCTGTCAACATGGAGGGTTTCATCCTACAGTAAAGAACAGGGAAAGAAGAAACCGGAGGCCAGAACCACGTCATGGAATGCCTCGTGTGTCATAGTCAGTGTATCAGTGACCTATTGCCATGTAAGAAACATCCCCAAACCAACTGGCTGTTTGTAAGAACAACTATCCATCAGTTCTCCCAGCCTGCGGGTAGACTGAACAGTGCTGGCCTGGTCCCAGTCCGCTTGTCTCTGCTGGGCTCTCGGAGCTTGGCCGGGGTCTGCCTGGTGGTTGGCTATTAAGGGTGGTGTCTCCTGTCTCCAGGTGGTCTCATCCTCCAGAAGGCTCACCCGGCTTGTTCTCACCATAGGGGCAGGCTGCCCCTGTTCTGTGGGCTAAGGCAGCCACAGGACCAGCCCCAGTTCAGGGATGCATGCTGACTCCACCTTCCAAAGGCAGGAGACACAAGTCCTGTCCGTCGCCAGGAAAGGTAGAGAAGAGACACTATTTTAAAATGTACCACAACCCCGAGTACAGTGCCTCCTGACATAGGACAGCCACCGGCAGTTTCCATTTGGAAAGTGGCATCATGTTTGTATTAGGGAAAACGAATTAGCCAGTTGACTCCTGGCCCATGCATCTGAGGGATGAGCCCTGGTCTGCTCTGCTGTGATCCCTCCTGCCCCTGGAGGATGTCAGTAGGAAGCCTATTTCTCCAGGAAGCCTGCATTGTAAATGCTCAAGGTCCTCCCGTGCCACGCCTTACTCTATATAGAGGGCAAGGAGTCCGGGAGGGAGTGACTGCTCCAGGCCTGGCAGCTGGGTTGTGGGCCCCCACCCCGGGGCCCTTCTATCCACAGCAGCTTCACCTAAATATCCTCGCAGTCTCCTCTATAAATTCGAAAAGGTGAGTGGTACCAACTAAAAGGCCGTTGAAGAGCAATGTAGAGACTAAAATTTTGGCTTCAACATATATTGATTCAATTTAGGGCTTTGGGACATAAACATATAACAGGAACAAAAATTAAAAAGCAAAACCCGTCTAGAACTTTTCTAATAAAGCGCTCACAGCTGGATATGCAGACGTTGCTCGCTTTGTGGGGCCTCTGCCCACTTTCCCAGGCCGCTGGTGCATGAAAACAATGTAATATAGTGATTCAATTTTCTAAAGAACCAGTTAGCAATTAAACTGAGAATGTTTGGGAACAGATATTAAATTCTAAAGAGAATTGCCATTTAAACTTTAACTTTTCTGAGCAACAAAGGGATAATAGGGAACAGCTAGGAAGTTTCTCTTGAATTTCAGTGAGGAAATTATAAAAATTGAGGTCAAATGCCCTTTGGGATTCTTTAAATGAATCAGTGACCTTGATATGATAGCAGGAAGCAGCAAGGGCATTAGGATTGTCTTAGGGGGTGTTCCTCTGCTTTTGTCCCAATTTTCAGATCTAGTGACATCCAGGCAATTCCTAGCACATTGATTATGGATCATTGGTAGCACCAGTTGCTCTAAGCAGATGGTTCTAGAAATATAGTCCATCTACTGTGAGGAAACTATGCAGGCATCCTCTCACCCCAGCTTCCTCTTCATTTGTCCAACGATTTTCAATGAGCATGTCAAGCATGCCACATTGTTGAGCACGCACAGGCCCCCAGAATACAGCAGCTGCCTGGAGTTTATCTGCCAGGTTCAGAAGCCTCAGGGAACCTCAGGTGACACCTGCAGGGAGGTGGGCCTTAGACCCCTGTCCTTGTTAGAAGAGACCCAGGCCCCACCTCCAGCTCTGGGTGGACCATTGGCTGGAGCTCAGCACCCTCCTCCTTCATGAAGGGAGCATTAGCCGGGATTACCTCCAATCTCAGGTGACATTGTGCGGGAGCTTTCATACACTCCTTGGCGTCCTCTTGCTCAGCCAAACAAGTCAGACCCGTTCATCCAGCTTTCCCAGGGCTCGGGGTTTTGTGCACACATAAATGCTAGGGGAATTTTTTCAAGGAAGTACTTTCGATGTGTAATTAATTGTTGTGGAAATCTGCTATTGTGCTGACTACAACTACTTATGCTTAAGTATGCCAAAGGTCAACAGTTTATGCAGAACCAGGAAAATTGGGCCTAATAATAAATCAAATACCTCTTGTGTGTGGACCCCACATGGAGAACTGCACTCGTTCCTGGAAATTCTGGCGGAAGGAGGAACATGGATAACAAATCTCCACCAGGGGGAACGGTCTAAAAACTGGAAATGCTTTTTGAAAATGAATACACACGATGCTCTGGAGAGAGTGGCTGAGAGGACCTTGCATGGTTGTCCATCAGGAGAAGGGGTGAACTTATTCCGTGGGATCCCATGGTGGAGAGCCAGGCCTCGGTTAGAGCAGGACCTGCGGTTAGAAGCTACAGAAAGGTTGGGTTTCTAACGTGTGTGAAGGAATCTAAGACCTGAACTGCCTGAAATAGGAAGTGGTGGGCCCACACTGCCATTCTTCTAAACGATTCCTCTCACCTTGCAGCTTTAGCCACTTCCTCCCACTGACTCTTTATCCTGGCTTTTAAGTGGTGGTTACTCCAAAACTTCACCCCCACGCTTCACATGAGGCATCAGCAAGCTGCCTGTTCTCCCTCATTGCCCTGCTTCTAGCAGAGTCGTCCCTATCTACTTCGTCCAATGATCGCACTCCAGCCCCACAGCCCATAGCTCCTCAGAGACAGCCCTCTGACTCCCCAGTAGCTGAATCCAAACACACATCAGTCCTTGTCACCAACCCTGGGGCTGCCACCTTCCTCCCAGAAGCTCTCTCTACCCACCTCTGCCAGGGCCACACCCAAGCTGCCTTCCCCTCCTGCATCTGGCTCCTCACCAGCTCACCTGCCTCCAGGTGGTGGCCAACACAAAGCTCCTCAGGAATCAACTCAGGCTACCTCTTCTTCTCACTCTCTTCTCCTCTCTTTCCTCTCCTTACTCTCCAAACAATCGGCCCCTCCCTGGGGCCCCAGTTACCACCTGTACACACGCATGGCACTCACACATACTTATGTTCAGTCCAAATGTCTGTGTGAGTGCCAACTCCGCAGCCCAGCTGCCCCCAGGACATCTGTATGCAGATGCTGTAAGCACCTCAGATTCGTGATGTTCAAGCTGGATTGCCCACAGGCTCCCTGCACTTCCCAGATGGGGTCCATATGGCTCTGCCCTCTGTCCAGTTTTGAACTCACACTCACCCCGAAACACACTCCAGGCAGCCTAAGGCATCTACAGAGGGCCCATCCTCCTGGAAGGAAGCGGCTGGTGTTGGCTCGTCCTTTGTGTGTGTGGTAAACACTTAACATGAGATTCTCCTCTGAACAAAATTTTAAGTGTACAATACAGTCTCATTAACTACAGGCACAAGGTCTGCAGCAGATCTCTGGACCTTCTTCACCCGGTGTAACCAATGGGAGCTGCATGTCTCCACGTCCCACCCCAGGCCCTGGCCACCATCCCCTTCTCCCTGCTCCTATGAATTTGACTATTCTGGTTTCCTCAGGTAAGTGGATTCATGGAGTATCTGTCCAGATATCTGGCTTATCTCACTTAGCATAGTGTCCTTTTTTAAAATGTATTTTTATTGATTTCAGAAAGGAAAGGAGAGAGAGAGAGAGATAGAAATATCCATGATGAGAGAGAATCATTGATCGGCTGCCTCTTGCATGCCCCCTACTGGGGATCAAGCCCACAACCAGAGTATGTGCCCTTAACTGGAATCAAACCTGGGACCTTCCAATCCGCAGGCTGACACTCTATCCACTGAACCAAACCAACTAGGGCTAGTATAGTGTCCTTCAGGTTCACCTGTGTTGTCACATAAGGCGGAATTTCCTTCTTTCTCGAGGCTGAATAATGTTCCATTATGTGCACAGACCACACTTTTTCCATCTAGTCACATCTCAATGGCCATGGAAGTTGTTTCCAGTTTTGGCTACTGTGAATAATGCTCCAATAAGCATAGGGGTGCAGATACCTCTTCAGGATGCTGACTTTCTTTTCTTTGGATTAATACCCAGAAAATTGCTGGATCATATGGCAGCTCTATTTTTAATATTTAGAGGAACCACCATGCTGTTTTCCATAGTAGCTGCACTAACTTACATTCATTCCCACCACAGTGAACAAGGGTTCCCTTTTCTCCAAATCTTCGCCAACATCTGTCTCTTTTTCTTCATACTAGTCAGTGTGAGGTGACATCTCATTGTGGTTTTGATTTGTATTTCTCGGATGATTAGTGAGGTTGAACATCTTTTCATGTATGTGCCCTTGGGAGAAATTTCTATTCAAATCCTTTGCCCATTTTTAAATCTACTTTTTCTTGTGTGGGTTTTTTATTTGTTTGTTTGTTTGCTAAGGAGTTCCTGATATATTTTGACTAGTAAATCCATATTGTGTATGGGGTTTGCATATGTTTTCTCCAGCTCCTTAGGTTGCCTCTGTTGATGATTTTCTTTGCTGTGCAGAGCTTTTTGGTTTGATGTGGTCCCACATGTTGATGTTTGCTTTTGTTGCCTGTACTTTTGATGTCATATCCAGAAATCATTGCCAAGATCAGTGTCATAAAGCTTTCCCTCTATGTCTTCTAGGAGTTTTACAGTTTCAGATCTTACTTTTCTGTCTTTAGTTCATTTTGAGTTGATATTTGTGTGTGGTACGAGATAAGGGTCCAATTTCATTTTTTTCGAATGTGGAAACCCAGTTTTTCCAGCGTATTTTTGAACACTATGTTTTTCTGAATCACTGTAGCTGTGTAATATACTGGAAATCAGAAAGTGTGATGGCCCTAGCTTTGCTGTTTCCCCAAGATTGTTTTGGTTATTCGTGGTTTTTGTGATTCCATATAAATTTTAGGATGGGCTTTTCCATTTGTGTAAAAAAATGCCATTGGGATTTTGATAGTGATCGCGTAGAATCCGTAGCTTTCTTTGGGTAGTGTGGACATTTTAATAATATTAAGTCCATTTATTTGTGTGTTCTTTAATTTCATTAATCAGTGTGTTGTGATTTTCAGAGGACAGCTCTTTCACCTCCTTAGTTAAGTGTATTCCTAAGTATTTTATTCTTTTTGTTGTTATTGAAAATGGGATTGTTTTCTTCATTTCCCTTTCAGATGGTTCATCGTTGGGGCATAAAAACACAATAGATTCCTAAAGTGTTGACTTTACATCCTGCAGCTCCACTGAGTTCGTCCATTAGTTCTAACAGTTGTTTGGATGAGTCTTTATAGTTTTCCACATAGAAGATCATCTCTCCTCTCCTCTCCTCTTCTCTCCTCTCCTCTCCTCTCCTCTCCTCTCCTCTCCTCTCCTCTCCTCTCCTCTCTTCCTCTTTCCCCAGCATAGAAATGCATCCCTGGGTTCCTTGGGAGAAGGACTCACAGACACCCCTCAGATAGTAAATGTTTGATGAAGGACAAACAGCTGGATACCTTTATCAAAGGGTGAAATCATGATGAGCAAATATTGATCTAAAGTCAAGGTAGTACAAAAAGGAGAGTGTTTTATTACCTGCCTATCCCCGCCTTCTGATCCCTGACATCTACTTAAAAGCTGCAGTCTCCATAAAACGTGCAGCTCACTCTCTGAGTCTCTCTGCTCAAGTCCCCTTCACCAGCCAACACAGGTCAAAACATCTGCCACAAAAATAAACAGAAGGAGGGCCCAGGGCCATGGCATGACTCCATCTACTCCGCCTGTTGCAGAATTCTCTCGGCTCAGGGCAAAAAGCGCTGTTGGCTGAGAGGGTCACCATTACCGTATATGAACAATAAAGCTCACTGGGAAAGAGTGCTGCTTTCAGTGGCTGAAGCTCAGGAGCACCCAGAGCGCGGGGAGCACATGCAGTAAGGAGACTGTAGTGTACTTTATAATGCTTAAAGGACATGACTTCAAAGGCAACAAAACTTTAATCTCAGAGGCAAATCAGTGCTCCTTGGATCAGCCTTAAACACATCATGGGTGTCTAATCTGTCAGAGTGCGATTTAAAGAAAGACTCTTCAACCCCAGCTGGTGGTTCAGTGGTTTAGTGTCGACCTATGAACCAGGAGGTCATGGATTGATTCCCAGCCTGGATTGCAGGTTCGATCTCCAATAGGGGGCGTGCAGGAGGCAGCTAATCAATGATTCTTTCATCATTGATGTTTCTAACTCTCCCTCTCCCATCCTCTCTCTGAAACCAATAAAAAAGAAAGAAAATAGAAGCTCTCCCACATACACAGTGAGCACCCATGGAAGACTTATCTCACTCACTAATGAGAAAACCAGCAATATGATTGAGCTGGTATAAAGAGCATTTGGGGAGCTGCGTAGTTAGAAGCATGGAAAGGAAAGATGAAACAGGAGTGCTAAGTTACATAGAAAACTTGTTAATGTCCTCCAGGCAACACTACCATGAGATTTGCAGTTCTCTTTTCTAGGATCAGGCATCATTTGCATACCTTCTGAGCAGGAACCCACATGTGCACACATAGCTCCATGGTCATGGCACTGCTCAGTAAACAATGCTTTCAACATAGATGTGCTTCGTAAAGCACTAAATAACCCTATTAGACCCTTCCCCAGGGTGACATGGAAGGGACGACAACCTCCCTTTTGCTTTATTTACAAGGCTTTTCAAAATAATGTTTCTTAGCAGAATATTAGAAAAGTGGAAATGAAATTACCATTATTTGCAAATGATATTATTTATATGTGGTTAATTCAAGGGAGTCACAGGAGCCTTTAGAACTGCACCAGCAGCTGGTCATAGGCTGACCTGGACCTCCAATTCATGTGTTGGGATGGTAACCCCAGGCTCTCAGAACGTAGCTGTGTGCGGAGTTCCGCCTTTACAGACGTGGTGGACCCTAGTCCACTGTGACTGTGTCCTGCAGGAAGAGGTGATCTGGACACAGATACGTGCAGGGAACGACCACATGGGGAAGACAGCTGTTTACATGCTCAGGAGAAACCACTCCTGCAGACACTGATCTCAGACTTCCAACCTCTGGACTGAGAGGCAGTGAATGTCTGTGGTGTGGGTCCCCCAGTGTGTGGCACTTAGTTACACCCAGCCTTACCTGACTGATACTCAGGGCCAGCGTGTCCGACAGTGGAGAGCACACCAGAGGCAGTGGGCTGGGATGTATCCACACTCCACTGCCCTTCACCACCTCATGTGAGCCTGCATCCCTCAGGAGCAAGGGGCCAGCAACTGTGTCCCCCAGGGCCTGTTCCCTAAGTCACATGCAGGCATGTCAGGCCAGCTGCTCCCTGAGTGAGGGGTTCAGACTGTCAAATGTACCAATGCACATATGTAAAATGTTACAATGGACTGTTCACATTTGGAAGAAAATTAACAGAACATCTGACAGCACATGATCTACGCACAGGAGGCTGGAGGTGCTCAGTAAGATGTGAAGTCTTCGGACTAAATATTAAATTCAACCCAACTCAATTAACAAAGTGAGAGAATTTTTTACTTGAAAAGTTGATTCTAAAATTTCTACTGGAAGTACAAATAGGTAACAAATGCCAAGACCAATCAGGGACCAGGGGTGGGACTTCTGTCCATAGAAGCCAGCTCTGGGAGCACAGTTCCTTTTCTACCTGAGGCTGAGTTTTCATGGCTGAGCTGAGAGGACAAAGCAGAGCAGAGCTGTCTAATGGAGAGGGGCCTGGCCCCAGGGCTGCCCCACAGCCATGCTGTATCATGGTTGAGCTGTTTTGCACTGAATAGTTTTCCTTCTTCACCACACCCCAAAGTGGCATTCCTGTTGGCATTGGAGCCAACAACCATCAGTTGTCAGCACATAGTGAAGATTCCACCTTGACCTGAGGCTGGAAGCAGTAGGGAATCAAGAGACAGCTGTGACTAACTGTCAGAATCCAGGAAAGTCAGCATTTCCCCCAAGGGCCACTCTGACGGGAAAATGACTCTTGGCAGTGGGTCCAAAGAGAGGTTCCCACCCCCAGGAGCCACCTGGTCCTCAGAGCATCTAGGTACTATTTTTAAGAAAAGTGGTGTTTTTATTAAGAAAGTTATGGTTTCCTACAACCTCAGGCCTCAGTGATAGACATAAGGAGGCTCTGGGATGGCCCTGAGCTCTAAGCACCTCTCTCTACTATCAGAGCGAGCAGGTCTTTGTGTTACCTGCTTATCATCCTTCTGAACCTATCCTGGCAAAGGCACGTCTATCATGCTAAGTAACAAACTAAAGGGATATGAAATACTCCACCAGCATATTACAGACTCTGTGCAAATCTGTAGTGTGTGTAGATTCTCACAAGTGCTCTGAAGGAGGAGATTATAGTAGAAACTCCTATGTAAAAAAGCAGGGGCTCTGAAATTTAAGATTCTTGTCTGAGACCACACAGCAAGTGGAAGGCCCATAACTAAGAGTTAATAGAGCTCCTAGCCCACGGCCCTGGGGACACTAATTCAAGGAATCAGGAAGGGAAGTTCAGGTGCATGTGTACCCTGTTGACCTTCATAGTTGACCCACGGGAAGGTCAAGGCTGTCGTAGTAATATATAGAAATGTTTAAAAATGCTTTTAAAGTGCCTAAAAAATATTAAGAAGGTTTTAAAATTATTAAAGATAACCACTCGAGTGAGTGATGTGCTCTCCCTAGAAAACCACATGCAGCCTCTCGCCCTGTTTGAGATAAACATGTGTGCATTGATCTAATTCATTGATAGCCACCTGGACTGCTGCAAATGGGGTGTAGGCTTTAAAAATGGGGATCCTGACCAGCCCAGTGCTAGCCTGTTGAGACAGCCACAAAGGCACGTCCTCTTGTCAGTCTGGCAAACGATGCTGCTCCACACTCCTCTTCCTGCCAGACAACAGAAGAATGGCCAATACCTCCCAATTGAGGTGCCACCGAGTGCTCGGGTAAGGGACACCAGCCCCCTGCATCCAGACCGGACCAGCCCAGCTTCCAGACCCCGGAGGACAGCACCACTACGGTCCCCAGTAGGCCTGTACCCACAGCACCAGGAATTGTGTGAGTAATAAAGTGCTGTGTGATTTGCAACTGCATATGTTTCATGTGGTGTAATTCCTCTGGCAGTTAATTGAATTATTTTGCGTACGCTTTAAATTAAAGCTTCTGGTCGTTTTGGTCCTAAGCCTGCCCTGGGTCCTGCTTGCGTAGAGCAGCCTCTTTGCTAGCAGCTACTTGAATGTGCCACGCCTGCACGGTTAAAGTTTATCTCAGGGACACTTTAGATAAACACCCCAGATCCTTTCCCAGAATCTACTTGGGACAATGGCCATCAGCACTGTAGTTGGATGCCACTCAGCTACTCCGCAAGGTGGGCGTCACCACATAGGCTTGTAGTCAGTGCGTCTGTCTCTCCATGTCTGAACCAGCCCCAGAGGCTTCCGGAGAAGGCACATCCCAGTGGACACCTAGCGGGAGGGCGTGTCTCCCGGCTTCGTGCCTTGTTCTGGGACCACAGGCTGCCCCTTCACACTCCCAGGGGACTTCAGTCCATTTGAGCGCTGCATTGAAGCAAACTTCCATGTTATAAAACCATGAATTATTAAAAAGCACTCAGGAATTTTGTGTTCCATTTGTACAAATCAATGAGCAGAGGGCTACATTCAACCTTTGCTTTGCTGCTTATGTTTATAAAGGCAGTGCAAGCCAACAATATCAAACATGCACAGAGAGCAGTCCTAGTCACGCCAGGCAGTAAATCTAAAAACGGTCTTTGTAAATCTGTATGAAGCAAAGGACTAGTCAGTTGGTAGATAGATTTTCTTTTTAATTTTTATGAGTGTTTTCAAAGGTGCACAGGAGTGCAAAGACTCACGGGCCCATCCCCCACATCTAGACGGAGCTCCATGCGGCACCTGTTCTTCCTGCACTAACTGTTCTTAGAACCACAATATGTTCAGATAAATGAACTGAAGAGCCAAATAAATGCAAAGATTATGCAAATGTATGTGGATACTAATGTGAACGTTATAAAAATGACAATAATTATTCAATAAGATCTACATTATCAAAATAATTCTAGAATTTAGGCAGACAAAAACAAAACACATTAAAATGGCCAAAAGCATTTGAAAGCTGGGCTGGTTCGGTGAGCTCTGTGTTAAACTGTAAAGCCACAGAAAACACCGCTAGAAAAAGCAAACCTCTCACAATTTTAGGCAGAGAAGGCCTTTCTGAGCCTAACACCAAAAAGCCATTAAGAAAAATATTAACTAATCTGATCTTACAAAAAATGTAATGTTAAAATATTCACACATTTATAAATCGAAAAGAATTTAAAGACAAACTATTATAATTAGTATGCAAATTTGGTCAACTTGCCTGGTATGAAATTAGTGTGCATAATCAACTGTATCTCCATGTGAGAAAAGCACAGATAGAAAACAATATTTACCAAAGACAGAATTTATCTGGGAATCAATCCAACAGAAGATGTATAGAACTTTTACACAGAAATCTGCAAAGTGCCATTGAGAGAAATTGAAAGTTTCAAAGATAAACAAGACCTCCTCTGTAACATGATAGTGAGAGACATTTTAAAAGTTCTAAACGAATGGGAAGCTTTTGGTGTGTTCTCCCCAAATCATCTGTAAACTCCACAGAGCCCCAGTTAAACCGCAGCAGATAGTGTCTGCAGAAATTCACATGGTGACTCAAAACTCAGAGGCGTCCCAGATAATCGGGGGGGGGGGGGGGGGGGGGGGGGGGGGAGAAGGGTGAAGCTTATTATAAAACAGGGTTTATTAGGAAACTAGAGTGATGGAGCAAGTGTGATTTGCACAAGGACAGACAAACTGACCAGCGCTTCAGAATATGGTCCAGAAGTAGACACACACAGCGCTGGGGTGGGGAGAGGGCATTGTTTCATGAACAGCCCACACCCTGTCTGTGGCGATAAAGGCATGTTGTGCACTTGAGCAAATTGTCTTCTAGAAAAGCTGTGCTCGCTCACAACCTATTAAATTCCTGACCATCTCCCTGTCGGGTCAGCAGCGTGGGCGCTGGGTGCTCAGACGCTGTGCCAAGTGCAGCTTCTACAGGCCCAGCCCCGACCCCGACTCAGGTGCCTCCAAAGGACCACCTGCCTCAGGCCTCTCCGTGGGCCCGACTGGGTCCTGTGCGGAGACTGCGTGCCCCGTGCGGACTGCCTCTCTCATCACCTGGCTCCTGGGGTGGATCCCCAGAGCCCCCTGAGTTAACCTGCTGCCTGCGCACCTCCACCTCGGAGACTGCACCTGGGAGAGCCCTGCCACAGTGCTGCAAGCATAAAGAAGACTTTATGTAGTCAATCCTGTTCATCTGCTTTACGGCTTTTGCATCTGTGAAATCCTTAGAAGGTTTTCCTGCATTCCCGCGGTGACGTGAATATTAAATATTTACACTTGGAGCAATATGGCACCTGGCATGTGTGCGGGATGAAATGTAGAGAATGGAACTCCATTGCTTTCCCCCAAGGCACTGGCAGTCGCAGTGCTGCTTATTGAACAATCAATCCCTGTGCCACTGATTTGAAAAATCACCTTAATAACTGAGTAAATCAGTAAGGGATTTGGATTTGCTCCTGGCTTCCTGGTACATTAGGCTGGTCTCGTCCCGTGCCAGCCATGCTGCTGGGGTGCCACAGCCTCTACGCCTCTCCACCAGGACCAGACCCATGACTCCTCTCAGGAAACAGCCACCATGTGTTTTATTTGTAAAGTCGACCATCCTCCCTGCTCACATCTGTGGGCCCCAGTCCAGCCCAGCCACACCACCTAAGTCAGTCCCTTGACGTCTGTCTACTGACTAGTGATAGTGACGTGTCCTAGGACCCAGCACAGTGTGTGGGCACAGAGGAACGCTCAGTACCTGTCCCTTAACCAAGTGGAAAGAATTTTGACTCCTGAGCTGTCCCAGCAGCCCACACTGTCTCCCAGGCAGATATCTGTGTCAGGACAGATTATAGACAAATGTCCTCCTCTCCCCCACGACTGCTCAGTGCAGACCCCTCATCTACTCTGCGTTCAGGTTAAGCAAATCCTGTTCAGACTTTGGACCCACCGACTTTAGGAGGGCCCAACGGTGTTGCCCCGTGATTAGGGCCAGTCACGGCCCTGTTCTGTGTCCCTCATGATGCAGGAAGACTGGTGGATGGGCTGGAGGCCTCGCTCACCCAGCCCACCACCTCCAGGCCGACACCGGCCTCCTCAGCACTGCTCACCTGCGGGACCTGGAATTCATTATTCTGGGTGCACTGAGGCTGCTGCCAATCTGTTGCTGTCAGTATTGTCTTTGCGGAGTGGTTTGCTTTTGGACCATCTTCTAGGGACGCTACTCAAGTGTGAAATGGTGAACTAGAGTGTTGGCGACCCAGGGGATATCCTGGTGGCCACAGGGGCCAGGCTGTGCCTCCTGTCTTTGCTCTTGACAGAGGAGGGATAGGGGAGAGGGGAGACCCAACTGTGCAGCTGGCCCCACAGCGGGTCTGGACGTTGCGGCCTGAGGCCCTGTATGAGGCCCTCTCCTCCTGCTCGTGGGCCCTGCTCCCTCCTGTGCGCCCACCGGAGTCTGAGCCCTGAACAGCCCTGCCTCTGTCAGGAGGCCTGTGCGGAGCAAGAAACATGGAATAAGGGGATGTATGGACCCTGGAGGAGCCACTGCTCTCCCAGAGCTGCAGGAGTTGTGAAGCCCGCACCCCCCCCCCACGGTGAGTATACCCCCAGGGTGACTCTCCTTTCTCTGTCTGTGACCACAGCCTCCACAGGAGGAGTAATTTCCCCGGACCCTCCCCTTCCTCTGCACCTTAGGAATCCAGAGGGGCTGGGAACGTGGGCTGGGGGGCCCTGAGGGCCATTTCCCAAGCGAGAACTGCTGGCTCTGAGGCGGTTTTTAAGACTTGTTTTGTGAGACATGGACCCAGACAGAGATTAAAAATAACACAACACTGAGGTGACCAGATAACAAGGGGGAGAGGTGGCTGAGGGTCCGTCTGCCACAGATGAGAGTAGGGCAGGGGCACCCCCAGGACCCCAGGCAGATGGAAGTGGCCTGGTCGCAGGAGGCTCCTTTCCTTGGGGTAAAAGTGAGACTCGCCCACCCGCCTAGCAGAGCTGAGGGAGGATCAAAGACAAAAGCTGCTTTGCGTCATGGTATCAATCACGTAACTCCTTTTTAAATTCTTCCACTGTGAAATAATTTCAGACTTAAAGGAAAGTTGCAAAAAGTAACCCAGAGTCCCCATGTGCCTCTCCCCCACCTCCACCCCCCACCCCCGCCCCAATGTTGATGTCTCGGATCGCCGTGGCACAATGATCAAAACTGAGAACTTCACATCAGCCCGATGGTATTACCTAAATGACGAACGCTGTTTGGATTTCATGTGTTTTCCACAAATGTCCTGTTCCCGCTCCAGGATCTCACGTTGCACGGAGCGGCTCTGCATGGCTTCCTGTAGAACGCCTCCAAGAACTGGTTTATTTTCTCAGGGAGTCTTTCTCGAAGGACCTCTCACCACCTCATGAGAAAGAAGTGAGGGGCATGGGTGTCCTTAGGGGACAACCAGTTACACAATAAGGCAAATATCCCGCGCATATACGCATATACGCATATATGAGGGGTGTCTGACCCAGCTTTTGTAACTAGCTGGGGATGTCTGGAATCTGACTGCCACAAGGCAGCCTCAGGCAGGTCGCTGCAGTCCTTGGGGACACCGGGAAGTGCCTGGTTTTTCTCCTGGCGGGTACAGACAGCTGCCTGCTCAGCCATGGGTCACATAACACAGTCCTTTGGAAAGGGTCCTAGAATTGCCCTGAGCTCAAGAAGGACGACAAATAAAATCTGGAGCCTATTAGGATACACGGATGCCTCAGAGGCCAAGTGTGACTGCCCAGTCCATGGCTGAAATGGTAAACCACCTGTGGGAAGGTTCGGGCTCTCTGGGGTTGCCAGATACACCAGGCTGCTTCCCAACATTCAGGGGCAACTGGAAAGTCTTTCTACCCTCAGCGTCACCACGCGGAACTTCAAAGCAGAGGCTGCCGGCCGAGGCTTCCCACCTTCAGGACAGCCGGTCAGGTGGACCGAGCCCATGGCCAGGTGCCTGCTGAGCGTGGTTAAGGAGTCACAATTCCACCGGAGATGGAAACACAGCCCTGGTCTCAGAGCCTTTGCCCTGAGAACCGTGGTTTATGACCTGAAAAAGCTGTACGTACAAACTCCCAAGGACTCAGCGGTCCAGGCTCAGAGAAGTCAGGTAGGAAACACAAAGGAGATGAAGTAGCGGAGGCTCGGTTCAGTTTCCCATCTTGCTGGGCTGTGGGTGTGCCCACCTTCCCCTCTGTGCTTCCACCCCCTCGCCAGGTCGCCCGTCCCCAGCACAGTGGGCTTCCCTCCATGCACCATTCCGGCTGCCTGTCCCCTGCCCAGATGCCCTGGCCCATCTCTGCTGCCCAAAGACCTGCTGCTTGTCCTTCCAAACCCAGCACCCTTGCCACCCCCCCGCCCATGTGTCCTGCACGAAGGGGTGCCCTCCCAGCTTGTTGCTGGGTCTTCTGAAAGCTCTTGCGCATTTCAGAGAAAGTCTTTGTCTGCCTAGGGGTCCTCATCCAGCTTGTGTTTGATGCTTGTGTCCCAGTCCTGAGCACAGGGACCCAGTGGGTGTCCCTGGAAGCTGGTTGGATGACGGGGAAAGGGGAGCAGAGGAGCATGCTGTTCCCCTGGGGAATGGCACTCGTTGCTACATCTGAGGAGCTCAGAGCAAAACTTCAGTTAACTGTGGGAGGAGGAGGGTGGAGCCCTCGGCACTCAGAGCCCTTCTCCACCCGCTTCCCCACAGACCTTCGAAATGCCCAGACCAGCTGCCTGCCTGCCGTATCAGGAAGCAGAGCCCTGAAAAGGGAAAATGCCCCAGAGAAACGAAACGCTGCGACAACAGATGTCTCTTCAACAATTAGAGACAAATCCTTAAACCCACATGGGCCTAGGGCTGAAGGCCAAGACTGAGCTCAACGCTGAGCTGATGCTCCTCAAGGACAGATGACCCTCAGAATCACGAGCTGCGTGGGAAACGTCTCAGGAGTGATTTCAGTGGTGGCAGCGGGATCATTCTTGTCAGGTATTTGATGTAGCTCAGTATCTTCAAAGCTTGACGCTGTGCTGCAAACATCGGGTCCACTCTGCCACAGCGATTGTCGGAGACCCGATCCGTTCCTGGTGCTGCTTCCAATGCTCCGGGCCTCGGTGAACAGAACAGGACCCAGGAACTGCCCCCCAGCACGAAGCTCTCTCAGCGCCATCGGCAGGTCAGTGTGCAGCTGTAGGGCCGACAGGCTCAGGGAGGCCTTCTCTGTCACCATCTCCATCAGAGTCAATGGGCACCTTGTGGGGCGAGACCTAAAAATGCAAACTTGCCCTGAGGCTCCCAGAAAGGGAAACTCGGAGGTCATTGTGGGGACTCACTCTGGCTGCTTTGTCACGCCCACCCTTGCTGGCCAGAAGCACCGTCTTCTTTGGATGACAAACAGAATCTGTGGGTCAAGCCTGAATGATCTCTTGAGCCTCTGAGGCCACAACAGGCAGCAGTAGCAAGACTGGCCTGCTAGTCCTGGGGCAGCCGAGGGTCATGCCCAGGTGACAACCCATGGGGACCTCCACCCAGGCCACGCTGGAGCTTCCCGAGAAGAGAGGATGGGCCAGCGCTGCTGGGGAGTTATGCCCAGGCCTGACTCAGGTGAGACAGCCAGCTCCCTGCTCGGCTGCAAGAAGCCGCCAACACCTCCAGTTCAGTGCTGATTAGCAACAGTGTGTTTAATAGAAATTTCAAGGTTCATTACGGAATGTGGATTAATTAAATTGAGAGGGAAGATAATGAAAAATATTCCCACTGGACACATAAAAGAGCAGCCCTGCTGTGGCAGGAGGAGTGGATGGAAATGTGTGGACCTACTAGACCCCCCACGTTTGCCACTTGGAAATGCGTGCAGTGTTCCTGCCGTTTCCTTTAGAGCAAAGATGGTGGCAGAGTCCTCTGGGCCAGGACAGCCGCGGGGACCACAGCCTCCCTCAGGTTTTCCTTTGGCATTCCGGCTGAGTCCTAGCTGCCCCCACCTCAGGGCTAGCATCACAGGAGAGGTTCTTAGTGGTGTTCACGGGGACCCTGGAGCTGGCCAATTCCTCATCGCTTTCTTTATCAAGGGTTCTGGGACAGAGGGAAGGAAGAGAACTGGGCAGAACTCTTTGCTCTGAGCACACTCTGGGAGAACAGGGCGGCTGGTGACCCCAAAGATGCTGCTGGTCCTGCATCCTGGAACTGTCCCGAGGCTTCAGGGAATGCTGGCAAAGTACCTGTTGGAGCACAAGGAGCTGATTGAGTTAAAATACACCTACACCTAAATACTGAGACTTAACTCCCAGTCTCCTGGTGACAGATGGAGCACTCTTTGCCAGCACCACATACCCTATGCGTTCACTGTTATTCTCAATGAGAGGCTGGCCCGCAGGGGGCTGTGGGGCCTCAGCTCACTCTCACGGAAGAAGTTGCCCCTCTGGACCTTTCAGGAAGACCTCCCGAAGGCCCCTGGGGCCCATTGCCACGTCTGTGGGGGCAGAAAGGTGGGAATATTCTGATGGCCTCGATCAGGACAGGATACGGATTTGGCCTGGGCCAAGCAGTGCATATGGGAGGCAACTAATGGATGTGTCTCTCTCACATTAATGTTTCTCTCTCTCTCCTCTGTCTCCCCACCTTCTTCTCCCCCCACCCCCTTTTCACTCTCTCTGCAAAGCAAGGGAAAAACTATGCTCAGGTAAAGATTAACAAACAAAACAAGAAAGAAAAGAAAACTCTGTGGTAACAGGCTTTGTACCTGCTGCTCTTCAGACTGCCCCTGCCTTTGCTATTTCATCCTACCGGCCCATCTTCCAGTCAGCGAGTCACAGCCTCACAAGAAATATGAAGAAAGGCAAAAGTGGTTTGGAAATGTCGATATGAAATGCATAATTCAGGGAGTGTGCCTCCCAAGGGACCGCTGATGGACGAGCTGTGATGAAGACGGGGGTTGAGTTTTCAAGGTGCAGAGGAGATGTTACCGGGACCTGCAGCCTCTACACACTTGGCAGAGGGCCAGGGACACGACCCTGCTCGGTCACCCAGGTCAGTGACTGGGGCTGTTGGGGAGGATGTGTGGAAAGCCAGCCGCAAGGAGCCAGGTGGCTCCTGCCTTCCAACGGTGCAGACACCAGATGTTGCCTAGCAACCAAACATGTTTCCTGCCAAAGATGGAAAGATGTGATCAGATGGGGGCATTTGTTTTTTTCTGGGTAGCCAACCAGTTTGAAAGCCATTGGTGTTATCTGGCTACAGAGTCAGCCCTGGCCCTGGATGCCTCTCCCTGCCCATGCTGGACCCCAGGGAACTCCGGGTCTCCTGGGTGGGATGGCACAGTGTGCAGGGAACAGAGAAGGAGCCCAGACCAGCTTCCAGCCAGCACTTGGGGAGAGTTTCCAGAGAGCTCGGGGAAAACTTACTTAATCTCCTCTGTAAATGAGCAGATTGATAATACTTGTATCCAGCCACCTCCCAGGTGGTTGCAAGTACCCAGTAAAGTGGTTCCAAGCCCCAAAGCCCTGCAAGAAGAAAGACCTCTCCACTTCTGACTCTGTGCTTTCACAAATGTCAACTCTGTGGGCAGAAGGCAGTGCCTGTCCAACAGGAGTCATGAGGACCAAGATTTTTATATATGGGACAAACTCTACATTTTCTCTGCAACTTGTTTTATTCCATTAAGAAGACATGTTACAGGTCACTCCAAGTCAATATATTCATATAGCTTCATTTTTACTGCTCTGTGGTATTTCATAGTATAGACATGCTCACATTTGTGGGTTTTTTTTGTAATTCAAATACATGCTTTGGTGTGTTTCTCTCCTACCCATAGGGCACATTTCAAAGTGGCATGCACGAACTTTCTGCAGCTGAAGGAAGTTTCTTCTACCATATCTTTGACTTTTGTTTCTCCTACTCTCATAATATGAACAGCTGACATTGATTGATACTGTCCATCTGCCAGGAACTGTTCCAAACTCACTGTTCTAAGACATAAGGAGGTAGATTGCTGCCGAGGTAGAGTTTGGAAGAAATCAAATAGGACCATGGAAAATCATCAGTGGGGTGGGGTGGAGGGAAAGTAAAATGTGCAAGGAGGCAACTGTCACCATTGCATGCTACTTAGCTCAGCACAGACTGTTCATATGTAGACATTATGTACATATTGCTTTTTTTCTTTAAATTGTAATATATCTACACGTAGGGAATGGTAGGTGATCATCTTCCACAACAGGAGTCATTGATAGCATCTTGTCCAGATGCTCCCTACTATCCCACTGTCCTCTTCCTGGAACCAGGACCAGACTACATTCCCAGCCTCCCTTGCACTTAGGTTGAGACATGTGAGTGGCATCAGCTGATGAAATGTGCCCTCCATAGGTACCTCCAGGTACTCTCTGAGACTGGTGCTGCTATTATCTCCATTTTCCAGATGAGTAGCCTATGTGCCTGTGCTCACTTAGTGACCCACACCCAAGTATGAGCCTGAGATCAGAGGGCACAGCTGCCTCCTTCACTAGGTGTCCTTCTGCCTGAACGTTCCTGAGCACCTGAGGGTCTCCAGACCCTGAGGCCGACTGCATGTCTGTGCTTCTCTTGCCCAGGAAGAAGCACCAGAGCTCCCTGGCCACATGCACACTCACACAGCACACACATGTACGCATGCACACATGCAGGATGGCTCTTTTTAAAAAATACATATTTTTATTGATTTCAGAGAGGAAGGAAGAGGGAGAGAGGTAGAAACATCAATGATGAGAGAGAATCATGGATTGGCTGCCTCCCGCAATCCGGGCATGTGCCCTTGAACGGTATCGTACCTGGGACCTTTTAGTTAGCAGGCCGACGCTCTGTCCACTGAGCCAAACCTGCTAGGGCCCAGTGCTCTTTCCGCTGACCAAGGGCAGTGTCGAGAGGGCCCACATGCATCGGTTCCCAGTGCCCCAAGGAGCTGGTCTTTCTCTTCATTCTGGCCTCAGCCATTTCTGAAACTAAGAGTCCCCACCGGAATAGGAAAGTTGTCATTGGAACTGGGCAGAGCCTTCCATTTGAACCACCTCAGAGCCATGAAAACAAGTAAATGGGGCATGCGTGCTGCGCCCCTCCCCCCTTACAAGACACAGAAAGTGTCTCACCAGGTTTAGAATCTGCCAATTTAACAAGTTTGGAGTTGGTGACTCATATTTTTATGGACTAACTTTGAAACCCTATGATCCCATGATTAAAAAAAAAATTAAACCTCCTCAGCTCTATAAAGATTTTGGCCACTCTACAGGGCTTAGTAAACAGTTTGCTAATTTAGGCATAAATTAATTGCATGTTATTGGCAGAGGCACAATCTAATTCTTTATGGGCCTTAGACCCAGGCCTGTGAGTCAGAGTAATTACGCCATCAACACTGGGACCGCTCAGTGCATTATCTGCAGCCTTTGTACCCCAGGCCGGCCTTCCTACCCCCCAACACATGTCCACCTGGCTCTGGAAAAGGGAGAGTAGTCTGGAGTCAGGCAGTCAGACTGTGTGGAACATCCTCCCCAGCCCCCGCCGCCTGCTCCACCTTACCCCACTTGCTGGCTCTGCAGCCTCCAACTGCCCCTGATTCCCCTCACTCAGAGATGCCTCATCAGAACAAGGACAGTACCTCACATGCACCTGCACATTTGTGCACATGCACACAGGTGCACATGTGCACAATACACACACATGCACACTCACACAGCACACACGTGTATACATGCACACACACAGGATGGCACGGGTAGTGGATGGACACAGGAGCACGGAAGCTCACCTACATGCTCTGTTTCCTCTCCTCCTGCAGGAAGCAGAGAAGAAATCTAGATACCGACTTCCCTGTACAGGCGGAAGATAGGAGGCCAAGCCTCTTGCAGCCCTGGGACCCCGCCCCCAGCTCCTACTTCAGGCCTCAGAGGATGTGGGATAGGGAGGACAACAGAGTATCAGTACCTGCATGGCTCACACTCAAAGTCCCAAGGCCAATACAGCAAGGGCAACACAGGATGCTGTCTTGGTGGCCTAGGGTGAGGCAAGAACAGGCCAAGGTCACGATCTAGAGATTCTACCAGCATGTGGCCCCACACCATCAGGGCAAAGCTTTTCTCCTGGCCTTTGAGGCAAACTTGCTGAGGGTGGGGTCAGAGGAGAAGGGACGGGAAGTGAAATCCCCATGCTCAGAGAAAAGAGGGGTGTGGGCAGATACACTAGTACTTTGAAGCAAACACAGCTGTGGGACCCAGGGGCCTGTTCTGGGACCACAAAGGGTGGTCTCCTATGCTGGTTCCCATTCGGGAATCTCCTTCACTGGCAGAGAGTCCTTGTGTGGTCACCCCATTCCCACAGTCCACAGTTCACAAGAGATTCTCTCCTCGAATCAGAGGCCCCTGATGTCTCCGCAGACCACTGAACAGAGGAGAATGCAGACCCTGGGGCTCCAGCCAACAGCAGGGTCTCCACAGCAGTGGGAGGCTGCGTCTCTCTCAGGACGTGCAGTTCTGTGCCACACCCTCCTCACCACCACCCAGAGGTATTAGCACAAGGGAGACCAACCAATCCTTTAAGATCACATTCATCTTAGTTAAAACTTACACAGGTAATAATACTGTATTACATATATAAAACTTGCTAAGATTGTAGATCTTAAATGCTCTCATCACAAGAAAAACATTTATAATGATGTGTGGTGATGGATGCTAACTAGACTTGTGGTCATTCCACAATATAGACAAATATCCAATCATTTTGTTGTACCCCTGAAATTAATACAAAGTGATATGTCTGGTATACTTCAATAATAAATAAATAAATAAATAAATAAATAGATAGATAGATAGATAAATAATTTTGAGTATTCAAAAAAGTCCACATTAGGGATGAGTCATGTTTAATGTGTTCAAATGAGCTCACAGATTCATACTATTTTTAAAAAATATATTTTATTGATTTTTTTTTTTCAGAGAGGAAGAGAGGGGGATAGAGAGCTAGAAACATTGATGAGAGAGAAACATCGATCAGCTGCCTCCTGCACACTCCCCACTGGGGATGTGCCCACAACCAAGGTACATGCCCTTGACCGGAATCGAACCCAGGACCCTTCAGTCCACAAGCTGGCGCTCTATCCACTGAACCAAACTGGTTAGGGCTCATACTATTTTTTGATTGGTGTTCGATTGGTGTGGGTTTCCCCAGTTAAATCACACAATGATTTCAAGCAGCTTATAAATCCAGGGTTTTCAAAAATAGACCAACATCTCCCCATTTCCCCCTCCTCCCTGCCCCTGGCAACCATCTTATCCTCTCTGCTCCAGTCTGACTTTTTTCAGTTCCACATGTGAGGTCCTGCAGTGTTTTCCTGTGTTTCTTTTCATGGTGAATAATATTTCATCGTATGTGTACCTGCATTTTCCTTATCCGTTCACCTGCCCGTGGACACGTAGGCCATTTCCATGTCTTGGCTGTGGTGTGTGACGCTGCAGTGACAGGGAGTGCAGATGCTCTTCGAGGAACTGATTGCATTTCTCCTGGAGAAATGCCCAGAAGTGAGGCTGCTGGATCGTATGGTAGCTCTATTTTTAACATTTAGAGGAACCTCCAAACTGCTTGCCATCGTGGCTGCACCGGTTTACAATCCCATCCACAGTGACCTCAGGTGTTTCCACATGAGAGATAAAAGGTAACTATGTCAGCAGGCAGGTATGTTAACCAGCCTGACTGGGGTGACCACTCACAATGTGTGTGCATGTCAAAGCACCACGATGTATAATTTAAATAAACACCATTTTTATTTTAAAAAATAGAGCAAATCTGGATGGAGAGCAAACGAGAGTGGCTGTGGGGGCACAGCCAGCTCCCACGGAAGTGTCCCACGCTGGCTGGCGGCCACGGGGCCCCTGGGTTCTGGATTTCATGGCCAACAAAGTGAAGGGGTGCAGTTTGGGGTGGGGCAGAGAGGCATACAAGCTGGGAGGACACTAGCCATGGTGTGGGTGCTAACAGACTCGATGTGGTGATGGCTGCACAGATACTTATGTACAAACTTAGCAGGCTGTGCACCTCAGTGAAGCGGTGAACACAACACAATCGGGAGAGACTGGGTGATTTCCCCAGAAACAGTCAGCCGTGTGCGTGCAGACACAGAGCAGGACGTTTACAGAAAGGCATTGGACGGCTGAGGATGAGGTGAGGAGTGTGGCCACAGGAGGGCAGGCTAAGGGGAGGAGGACAAGGCCCCAAGGTGAGGAGGTCACAGGAGGGCCATCTATGTGGCCCCTCGGGTCCTAGAGAAGGACATGGCAGGGTGATGGGAGGGCGGGATGCTGGGACAACCCCTTCAGGCCTGGATCCTCTCTGCAGAAGTCTCCAGCCTGGGACTAGAAGATCGCAAAGCGTCCTTCTGGGGGTAAGCATCAGTGACATCTTGCTGCCCTTGAGCTGCCTTCAGAAACCACTTCAGGTGAAGGGGCAGATTGGCTTCTGGTGGGAAGGGGACTGGATGTGATGCTCCTGATGAACAAGTTCATGACCTTCTTCATACCTCACACCTTAGGAGAAGGCCAAGATTCGTTCGGGTTATTGCACTTGGACCAAAACCTCCCGGCAGCTCTGGCAGCATCTGGGCCACCTCTCTGCAGCGAGTCTGAGGTCCGGAGCCCAGTCCTCACTTCCTGTCCAAACGCTCAGGGCTGTGTGCACTGACCAGGGAGCCCCGGGGAGCACAGGAAGAGCGTGTTCAGCTCTGCGTTGCATCCTCTCCTCCGCTTCCACCACCAAGACCAACTTTGCAAATAAAAGCAAGTGAATTACTCACTCACTAAGCCACCACCTCCCCCTCTCTCCCAAGAGCGAAATGGAGAAGCCCTGCCGCCTGGTGAGACTCCTCGGCAGACATTATAGTCAGAAGCTATTAAAGACTGAGCATAACATGGACCGGAGGCCACCTCCAGGGCTGGCAGGGAAGCAGCATGTTAAATAAAACCGTTGCAGATCTCTTCTCTTGACAGCAAGTGTTCGGTGTGGGGCTGAGCAATCGATCCCTCCTCCCACTCAGATGGGTCCCGATCTTTCTCTTACAAGATGTCGGATGCTGAGCAACAAGATATAAACTCCTGACAGGGTCTTCGGAGGGCTTTGAAAGCAGTGGCAAGTGGAAGGCAGACAGGAAAACGGCAGAGCCGTGGGTATTAGCGCTGCCTGAGCACGTGCGGAGGCAGCTGCCTTTCCGGTTTGCACCATCTGTGCTGGAGCTCCGCTGCCCCATGATGAGGAGGCACAGACTCTCCTAGGAGGAGGCCTGCCAGGCCCATCCTGCACGCTTGCAGTTGCCCAGCCTGCCCTGGTGGCACCCCAGAACCCACCTGCTTCGCCCAGTGCTGTGGGAGCATGTGGTGCCCCTCAGGTCTGCGCTGCAGCGAAGCGGGTGTGAGTGAGTTGAGAACGCAACCGATGCTTATCCAACAGACAGCACAGGCGCCTATGGGTAGGCATGAGCTGCAGACCATTAAAACGGGGTTCCAGAGCTCACACCACCCGCACCCAGGCCTGGGGTAATGGGGCAGCACTCTGGGCGCGCTCCCCTGAGCATCTGCACAGAACCCTATGGGAGCAGCTGCTGGGAAGAGTCAATGCCTAGGCCCGGGGGCAGAGGGGGTCCTCCAGGCCCATTCTTGGTGGGCTCCCTCTGCCTGTCTTGCTGGCAGGAGAACCTGCTCCCAGACAGCGTGTTCCCAGGAGTCGAGGCCCTGCCTGGAGGAGCCTGTTTATTCATTGGTCCATTCTGCAACTGCTCAACAGCGTTCTGTGGTTGCAGCCCAGGGGCTGTGTCAGACTCTGACGCTCAGGTTGGAGGAGAGTGGTAGCAGTGAGGAGGCCCCACCCCACGGGCTTCTGCCCCAGGAACAACTTCAGAGCTCACTCATGCACCCACACGGCCTGCTTTCCTCATTGCTGCAGTCTCATCCTGAACCCTCGTTGAGCATTACAAACAGCTTTCCATTCCCAAACTTGAGATGAGGACCGGGGTCCAGCGTCAAGGGCAAGGACAACAGATGCTCCCTGTGGCTCCATCCCAACTGAGGGCGTGGCTGCCCCAGTCACTATTAAGCCAGGCTACCCTAAGCTAAGTTCAGCCTAAAGACTCCAGTTCCAAAGGTGGAGGCAGGGAGGGGAAATTTTTGTTAATCCACAACAAGTTTAAGAGCTGAAGTAACAGTTTCTCAAGTTTCAAGGCATCCACCCACGGCCCCAAATGTGAAACAGAAATCCTGGATTTTACAGGGATCCGGGGCTTAGGATGGTGGTTCTGGGGCCATGTTTATCCCCACCCCAGGCTGGGCATCCAGCACAACGGTTGGCTGGAAGGCTGGCAGCCGTGGCACCCAGGCCTCAAAGAAGAGTCTGCGAAGTTCTGGAATTGGCTGCTTCCCTCTCTGCCCATCTCAGTTGACTGCCTCCTGGTGCTGCCTGGTTAGCAGCAGGGGCCCGAGCCTTGGCACCACTGTCTTGGAAAGCCTGCCCACCGGGGAGGTCTACCATCCAGCCAGTAGAAGTGGTGGGGAGGGAGTTGCCCCCAGTGCAGCAAAAACACAGCTAAAACCAGACTCTAGGACCAGCTGGCCAGGTGACCCTGGGCACAGAACATCTTCCCTGGCCATCCCTCTGAAACGCCACACAATGAGGCTAGGGCCACCTCCTGGGTTGACACTTATGCAGATCAAATGAGGTCACGGGCGGAAAGCTTTGTAAACTGTGACGTGCTCCTGTTCTACCTAAATTCTGTCCCTGGTCCCAGAATTGAAATCTCAAAGGCATAGAATCTCCCCGAGGATGACGTAGAAGGACGTGGGTCCTGTTCAACACCGGGGAACGTTCCGATGCCTGGGACCCGAGCCATGGGAAAGGCTGTCTGTGGAAACGCTGGGCCCTGCACCCCAAGGCCCGTGGCCTCCCTGCAGGTGTGAGAGGGAGCCCATGCCACCATCATCTCCTGGTTGGTCCCGCGTGGACCCCGGCACAAGAACTGCCGCATGGGGCTTTTGAAGGTGGACTAGGCTCATGAAGTGATTGGTCTTGCTTCCAAAAAGTTCTGGAGCCTCATACAGAGACTGCGCAAGCAGGTTATAGGGGCCATCTGACCGAGGCTGCTCTCTGATGGAGGAAGCCCAGTAGGTCATCTCTGAGGTTCACACCCTCCAACCACCCTCCACCCCCCACACCCCCCCACCCTCCGCCGCCACTGCAACCCACCCTGAGGGCCAGAACATAGGGAGACATGAGTATGAAACAGGAGAGGGAGCCAAGCCTCACCTCCCTGCAGCCAGCGTGGGCAGGATTTACTGGGCGTGAACGTGATCTGGGAGGCAGCGGGAGGCACGCATCACAAAGAGCCCACAGCACAAACCCCGGAGATCCAGTACCTTCGTTCTCGCTGCCCCTCTATTCACGTATCTGTCAGACAAAGGCTCATAAATGTCCCAAGAAGCAGAGTCCTTGTGCATTAGCACTGCCCTGGAGAACACTGTCTCTCACTGGTGAACAGGGAAACCGGAAATTCCAACAATAAATGTAACACCAATACCCACCTCAATAAAAGACCGATCGGTAGCAAACTAACCGTAAAACCTAACTTTGAGCAATACTATTTCATTCAACAAATATTTTCGAACTTCTATCATGTGCCAGGCTTACATGCTAACATGAGACAGCGTTAGGAGCTCTAAGGGCAATAACATAGGGGGGTGATGGACAAGGGCAGAGGTGGCAGTCGGGGCGGCATTGCACAGAATGGTCACCAGCCACCTCTGAGGAAGTGGGCGGCAATCACTTTGGTCTGGGAACACATTACCTATGACCAGTCCTTGGCAATAATGAAATAGTAGCTCGATGGGGCAGAATCCCCCCAACCCTTGAAATGGAATGACACTTTAGTCTACCTGGAAGTTCTTACAGCTAATTTCATAATCAATTCCTTTCATAAGTCAAGGGCAGCCAAAAGCTACCACCGACCTCATGTTATTCTCCACCAATCTCCCCCTAATGTGATTTGTGACTGAGTGATCATTTCCGCACCCAGCAAGTTAAAGGTCAGCCATAGACTCCAGCATGCAGTTGTCCACTCCAGGTGGACTGTCCAGTAAACCACAGGTCTGCTCCAGGGAGAAAGAAAATTCCATTTGGATCTAGCAGCACAGCCTCGGGCTTAGGGATTCAGCTGTTGGGTTCTGTGGTTTCCGATAAATACAAACTCGATAAAATTGCAAGTAGGACTCCCACGTCTGGCTGTCCAGAAGACCCAGATAAACTGTAGAAATAACAATTTTCAAGACATTGGATGTCAAAAAATGAAGGCAAATGATCATGAGCTAAGATACAAATGACATGAGGCCTGTGGTTGGCTCAAGGCCATGCCCAGGGAGGAGAGACACAGAGCGCAGAGACCCCCCAGATCCAGGAGCCGAGGGCCCAGGCAGACCAAGGTAGCTACTGACCTTATGTCAAGTACTGGAGAGGAGAGTTGCTCAGCCCACACACCCACGTGCCCACACAGACACACACACACTGTACGCATCCACTCCTGCAGGGGTGTGCAAGACCCCAGCAGCGCGGTGGGGAGGCTCAAGCACGAATCGCATGACTGTGGGAGGAAGCTATCACAGGGAGGATGGCATACCCTGCAGCCTGCAAGCTCCCATGGCTGGAGAATGAGTGTGAAGAGTGGTGGGTTTGGACATGGGCTCCATGGTGCTGCCTGAGGAGGTTCCGGGCACATTCAGCCTGGAAGACGACAGGAAGAGGGCAAATGCTGTAAGGTGGGCCTGGGATACTGCTGAGTGCAGTGAGCATCCCTGAGAACCAGAAAATGTCCCCGAGGGAGCAGACTCAGGAGGACCCCGGGCAGGGCAGGGCTCATGAGGGGCAGGTGCTGGCAAGTCAGACCCTGGTGGCCAAGGCAGGGAACTTCACTTATAACAGAAAGGCCCAAGTTCACAGACAGGACTTCCTTCTACAGAGGGACCATGCAGCATGGTCCCCCGTGTTATCACTGCTCAGAATCACACTTAGCGCGTGCCCTGGGACTGAAACCGAACGATCTCAACTCTCATTTCAAGAGAAAAACAATGTCAATAAAGGGAAAGACAGGAATTGCTAATTAAATCCTCTTTAAATTTAGTGTAAGATAAAACAAACGTATGGACTCTGCAAGTTGGCAAGCGGCAAAGTTTTCCCCCCTGAAAAATGCTAATTTAGAAGGGACGGACTCATTTAGCCATGACTTGATGTTGCTATTCTGAATCACGCGCTCTCGGGAGATTCCGGATGAAGTTGGAGTGAGTTTTATTCCTGGAGACTGCCCACCTCTCCAGAAGGAAAGGGATGCGGGAAAGGTTACCGATGACCCTAAGATCACAGCATCAGCTCCTCACCCTGGAGTGCCACATCCAGAAATGCACCCAGAAAGGCAGGCTCGGCCACTTACAGAAAAGGCACTGCTCATCCTCAGTGCAGCACCCACATCTCTCTCAAGGGCTTTGAAAGGAGAGGTGCAGTCATGCTCCAGCAATACTCCCTGGCTCCCCCTCTTGATTCCCAGCCATGTGCACCCCCAAGCTGCTTGGAACCCCTCACCGTGCAACCCTGATACGTCATCTCTGACCTCAGTTCTGCACTGGGGCTCCCACCTCCACCTCCCACCCCTCTGTCCTCAGCTGCTCCTGCTTCTTTCTGACAGTCACCAGCTCAGGGTGGCAAAGACAAATATGTGTGCACATGTGTGTTCATATGCCCATGGATGTGTGTGAGTCTGACATATGTGCTTGTGTATGCACATACAAGTGGAAGCATGTACACAAATTTTATCACCTATTTTAATCAAAATATAAGTTAAAGGTAAAGATAAATCCATATGTATTTTTCAGACACTTTTAATCTGAAATTCAAAATTATTAAAATTAATGGCAAATACAACCTATAATAAATACTAAATTTTTAAATCAAAATTATTTCAACGAAGCTGAATTTGTATTTAATTTTAAAAATTAAATCACTACATAGAAACGATACTATGGTTTGCAAACATCACTTTCACATACAATTCGTTACCAACGTGTTTCCCGAACAGGACAGGAAGTGTGTTGAGGCGTGACTGTTGTGTGCAGATGAGTGTGTAAGTGTGTCATGCAGTGTCCTCACAATAGTTCAGGGCTTGGAGTGGGGTCTAAGGGTAATAACATATGTGACTCATGCACACACACATGTGGAGGTATGCATGGGTGTGTGTACACTGGCCGTACTATGCACATGATGCATTATGTGACAGCTGTGTATGCACATGTACATGAGCCATGTGGGAGTGTGGGTGTGGATGCATGAGGGTTGTACACACATGTGAGGGTATATGTGTGTTGCATATGCATACATGTGTGTGCATGCATGCTGTGTATGCCCATAGTATGGCATGAAGGATAATTGTGCACCAGGCAGAATCCTTCACTCTGCTGACCTGTCTGTAGTGTGCATGGACCCCTGACCCAAGGGGTTTCCTTTTCTCTCCGTCCAGTCCCCTCCTTGGCTGCTGGTCCTGGGCAGCCTGACCAGGGAAGAAGCTACCCTGACCCCTGGCTGTCCCTGTGGCCTGGGGCTTGTCTGCTCCCTGCAACCATCTCTCCTGTGTTGGTATTTCAACCTTGCAGGGAAGCCGTGTTTCTGTTTGGCTTTGTTTTTGAGCTTTTGGTGGTTATTATTAATGTTTTCATTTCCTCAAAAATTACAGCTGTTGCAATGTTAATGGAATTAATTGCAACTGTTCAGCAGCTGGAGTGGCAATTTAGCGCCTGCTAATAAAGACACGGGGTATGAGGTTGGGAGAAAATGGCCAGATTATCCCAGTGTTATCGTGTCAGTCGGTGGCAAGTGGGAATTATAAAGGCAGAGCACGGGGTGGGCACTGGCACCTAAGACCCACAGGGCGTGTGGCACGTCCATCTGCCGTGTGCGTGACATCTCTGCTGTGGGTCAGGACAGGCCTCATGCAGAATCCCCTTGCCGCTGTGACATTTCCCACGAGAGTTTCCAATATTTACCCCTTGTGTACAGGGTGGGTGCCCTGGCTGCCGAGAGTGTACGTGCGTGTGCATGAGACACCCTTACCTCCCTTCTCAGTGAGCGACCAGACCTGCTGCTTGCTAGGGGTGTGGGGGCTGCCTGCAGAGAACCATAGCCCCTTGGAATGCACATGTCAGCACTTAGGAGCGGCCTGAGGGGTAAGAAGAGGGTGAAATGCTGGCGGGAGCGAAACCCCGGCCAGTAATGGATTCCTGGGTGAGGCAGAGGAGCTGGCTCTGTGAGGACACAGGGCCCTCCTGAGCAAGAAAGCCTGGGAGACAGAGAATCGCACATTTTGGGACTCTGGGGCCTTAGGGGGTTGCTTTTTTGGTCAAGGACATGGAGACAGAGTGAAGTCAGAAGCCCCACAGGCAGGACCAGCCCTCCTGATCACTAGCCCACCAGCGGAGTGGCCCCAGGTGGGCGGAATGGGGGACAGAACCAGGAAGGGCAGGCAGAACCGGTCAACGTGAGTGACAGTGACCTCTGAGGGCCACCCAAGAGCCAGGCATCCCAGGACTTGCATCCCACTCTACTGAAACAGCCTCACCTCCCTCCCCTGGAGGAGCAGCCCCTGGTCCTCAGTTAAGTGGGAAGATGTCTCCAAACAGAGGAATCTCACAAGGAACTACCTGCCTGCCTCTCCACCCTCCCAACCAGACTTAGCTCCATGCAAGGCCCTCCAGCGTGACTGAGGTGCCCTGGGTCACACTCAGCCAGTCCATCCTCACACCAACCCCCTGGCCCTGGGAGGGAGCTGGAAAGGTCTCAGCAGGCAGACAATGAAAGAGCAGAGCTCGCATGTGAAACTCCTCTGGGCCCAGGATTCTGTGCTGAGAAAATGAGTCATTACGAAAAGCAAAGCCTTCAAGTTGGACAGATGGAGAAAAACTCTCCAAAATGTGCATGTTGGCCTCGTCTAGGATAATTGCAGTCCCCTCCATTAGGGCATCGAGTTTTCAGCATCTGGTGAAACGCTTGGGGTGAGAAGGGGGACGCTTTTTGGCAAATTAAGATGAAACTGAAAAGGCCAGTTGCTGGCTTGTCCCCCAGCGGCTGTCATTCTACCTTCGTCTCCGCGTGGCTGTATCCTGCTACTCTCCACATGGCTAGCCCGTCAAAAACAAACTGCCAGCAAATGGAAGCTGAAAGCCTGGAAGGACAGAGAGAAGCAGAAGTAGGTGGGCACCGCCCTGCTGGACCTGGGAGGCAAGCGCTCCATTCTGGTCCCTTGCTCTGCCTCCCACACCCAACTGTCTGGAGAGATGTTGGCCTCACCTGGTTCCACGCCTTCTGTGCAGCGGGATCCAGAGCCACCCCAGTAGCTTCATTCAGATCTTGGCTCCTGGCTGGCCCTGGTAGTCCAGCCTTTTGCCAAAGGCTGACGGGAGGAGAATTTTAAAGCCTACAGGGGTAGATATTTCGGGTCTCCAACAGCCTCACGCTACAGACTGGGAAACTGAGTCCCCCACCCCTGACCAAGGGAAGGAAAAATCAGTCACTAACTGGAACCCAAGCTTTGGCCTTGACGCTTGGCTGTGGAATTCTGCTCCTCCAGCACCCGGGGTACCAGGGGGCTGGTCGTTGTATTTGCATGAACTCCCAGCAAATTCCAAGTCACTAAAACAGCACTGTGGAAATAAAGAGCATACCGTACACCGAGCCAGGCCTCATTCTTGTGATCTCCAAGTCCTCTTGATACCCCAAGACACAGAATTCCACAGCTGGGGGTCGACAGAGGGCTGAGCCATTGACTCAAACACTAATGTCAGTCAGCAGCTCAACCTACAGGAGGTACATAGGAGACAAGAGGATAGTCACCATGTCATTTCCATAGAATTGGAGCTCTGCCTACCTCCTCCCATATTCTCATTCAACCAGACCCAGTGGTAGCCTGCCCCACCCATGCCCTCACACAGCTGCCAGGTGGTGAACAGAACAGGCTACCCCTGCTCCCCACTGGTCCAGGGTCCTATGTTAGAATCTTGGATCCCCACTCTCAGAGCCCCTCCCACCCACCTTCGTAGAGTTCAAGTTTCCCCTCATGACAGACCTAGGGGTTTTGGCAACACAGAATTAAGCAAGGATCAGCCACACCCAGGTCTTGACAATCCTCCAAACCTTACTCTAAAGCTCTCTGCAATCTCATCCAAGTGTCTCAGGACCCAATGTGGCCTCCCACCAAAGGGCTCCCCCAGATACCTGCTGAATCAAACACCTTAAATGCGTGTGTGATTGCTGCTTAGTTAAATAATTTAGGCTACCTTTTAAATTTCACTTTCTTGGGTCAACTGTCAATAATCAAATGACATGCCAACACGGTGGATCTGGGCTGGGTCAAACAGGCGGCTCTACCCAGAGTTGACACCAAGGAGTTCCATGTCGTTTATGCCACATGAGGAGCTTCAGCCGGGAGCAGTAGGTGGTGAATCAGAGAGCTTGGTCTGCCTGTCCCACCACCTTCTGCTCAGCCTTTGGACTCCCAGCCACACTCCAGGCCTCACTCTCCGCCTCTGTCACCCAGGAGACAGTGTGTGCTCTGCCACTCACAGGTCCCAGCGGGGAGATCAGTGCCACAGCACTGGACATCTGTGTAGCTGGGGCGCTCTGCACTCTCTGGTGGATGTCACCATGGATTTGGGGTGGAGGTGGGCAGGTAGTAGGGTCCCTATAGGATGGATGACAAGCCTGCAAGGAAGGGGGTGATGGGAGCATGTGGCTGAGGATAGAGGGGTGAGGTTGCAAGTCAGAGGTTCAAGGGAGTCATTGGTCAGTGGTCAAGGTGACAGACATGGAGACAGTCTATAGAAGCCAGTCCAGGGCCCCACAGCTTTAAGAGTGGGCAGATCCACAGGAACTCTGCTGCTTAGGGCCAGCAGACTCTTGGGCTTCAATTTAAGTTAGTCACTGAGGCTTTCAGACCAGATAACACATCTACAGTGGTCACAGCACTGACCTTTGTCCCGCTTCCCTTGGTCACTCTCCTCTCCTGGCTGCTTCCCGGGCAGAGTTCTCTGGAGCCGAGGACCATTAGGAGTCGGTATGGCACACAGCTGCTTGAGAATAGGGTGAGGAAAGACCCTTTACAAACTGAAAACACCAGAATATCCATGCATGGGGGGCAAGGTGTTTTGGTTTGGGCTTTTATGGAGTATTCCTCATCTGTACTTTCTCCTCTGGCCTTACTTGATAAAGTTAGGATACCTGACTTGGCAGATTTCCTTATACAGCAGGTGCATAAGCAGATGCTACCACCACCCTCTCAGGAAGCCTGGCCATCAGGAGAAAGGGAGGGCCAGGTGCAGGAGTGCCCACTACACGTACAGGTTGGTGAGATCAGAGCTAGCCACCCTCTGCCCTCGACCCTCAGACACGTCCTTCACTCTGGCCATGGACCTTGAGGCTCTATCTGAGTGCCTACCTACGTGAGTGCAAGCCCCATGTAAAAGCCAGCTCACCTGAGTGTCAGGCTCACCCAAGTGCCAGGTCCCACTGTGCAGCCTGACCTGCTGCCAGATGGGGAGGCTTCTTACAGAGGGGCCTCAGCATGGCACAGACCCACTAGGGGAGACCCATCAAGTTAGAACAGAACACCTGAATGAAGGCAGGAAGAGCAGGTGTCCTCCCAGCAGAGTGTCTCACAATGGGTAAGGACAGCATTACCTTTAGCTGCTTCATCTCAGTCATCAAAGTGAGACTGTTCTCATGGGCTGGCTCTCATAAGAGCAGGGCCACCACTGATTGGCTGGCTTTCGTCAGGATGGCCTTCACTGATAGGTTGACTCAGAAGGGCAGACTGTCACTAATTGGCTGGTTTTCAGTAAAGCAAAGCTATCACTGGTTGGCTGGCTTTGAAAAGAGTGGTATATCACTCATTGGTTGTCTTTCCAGAAGGGCTGGGCTGTCACTGATTGGTTGGCTTTCAGAAGCTCATGTTCTGGGAGGAAGCTGTTAATCCACTGGAATCAGTTTAAGTAAGTCCTGATGGTGATTTTTAACTATGGCCAAAATGCCTCTGACCTTTTCCTGGGAGGATAGGCTTTTCTTATCCACACACAGGCTTCTAACAAGAATGGCGGTAAACTGGCTACCTAGCTCACTGGCACAGCATGAGTAATCTTGACCCCAAATCCTAAGACTCATATTGGTCAGCTTATTCCTGGGCCAGGTACTAGTTGCGTGGTTAGCACTTTCTGTATTGTCATGGTGGCTGAACGGGCATGCACTTTCCAAGAAAAACCGGCTCCGCTCTTGCCTCCTCCACTTTCTCCCCGTGAACAGTGGTCCACTCACCTGTGAGTGGTGGTGGTCACATTGCTGTCTCCTGGGACCGCTGCAAGAATTCAATAGAATCACAGAGTGAGCTTAGTCAAGGAAGCTCAAGGGGATGCCAGGCACCAAGGTTCATATCTCTGGGGAGTCGTCGTCACCAGGAAGCAGACCTGGTTGGCAAGCTTGGCAGATGCGAGGCTGCATTTAGGGAACCTCTGGGACTACAACTGGCTTGCCCTGCGTGGCTCCTCTTAGAGGATGTGCCTAGAAGAGGGTCTGTTGCAAGCCGTTGAGAGGGCACTGAGAATTCCAGCCCCAAAGGGTGATGCTCAAAGGTGTCCCCTCCCACCAGACCCATCCGCTGTTTCCACCAGCCGCATTTGAATACACATTTGTGTTGGATTATCACTGAGGCTGAGCACGTTTGTCCCTAACTGGAGTGACATCCTTGAATGTCTGCATATTGCTGTTTTCACTGAGCCACATGCAACACTTCAGAGTGCCAAATGCTTTTTAAAAACTAGATCTGGCCTGACAGAGTGCTACAGAACAACACTGGTGGAATATGGCTTTTAGGAAAACACAGAATGTTACCAAAATTGAAAAAATCCTTTGGAAAGAAGTGTTTTTGCAAAGAGATGCTTGCTCTGGGCGCCTGTTTGAGCGGTGAGAGCCCTGGGAGAGGGTCGTCCTCTTTAGTCCTGGCTGTTTAAAGTCTCACAGCTCAGCTCCCCAAACTGAGAGGCACAGACTGGATCTTAATGGCCACAAAAAGGAGGGCCCTCCCGATAGTCCGTGGGGTCCAATGTGGTCAGATGAGTGAAACAAGGGGTTACATCAGAGACGTGGGAAATGGACGCCACACCCGTGGACAGACCCTTTCTCCATTGATGCCAGCCCTGGCAGGTCTCATCTTTCCATCCCACTAGCGTCTGTGACCATCCTGCCCCTATCTTCCTGCATTTTTGTGGGTTTAGTCACTTACCAACTGTGATTTCCAGCCTTAGCGGTCCTTGCAGCCCAGCCAGGCATCTGGATGGTCATCATCCGCTCCCTCCCACTCTGTCCCCTTCCCCTCAGAGACCATTTCACCCCTATACATGCCCAGACACCTCACAGCCTTCCCAGAGTCCCCAGGAAAGAAGATTTTTCTCTCTGATCACTGGCCACTCTCCACTTCTGCTTCGTGCTCACCTCTCCTGGCTCCCCAGCCGTCTTGCTCCCCCTCTTCCTGAAATCTTCACGCTCTTTCCTGTTATGGCCATCTCCCTCATCCTATGTTTACAACCCATCCTCCCATCTTAGAAAACAAGCAGGCAGAACTGTAGAGACAGTAATAAGATTGGGCAGGGGCGGGGGGTGCCCCGGTTCAGGGTGCAGGCACTCAGGGTGGTGAGACTACTTGGTGAGATGTTGCCATGGTGGGCATGTGATAGCAAGCAATTCGCCAAACCCACAGAATCTTACAGCACAAAGAGTGGACCCTAAAGGGAACTGTGGACTTTAGTTCATAATAATCCATCAATGTCAGTTCATTGCATGAAGTTCATAATGGAAACCATGGGGCCAGGGACACTGGGGATTCTGTGCTTCCTGTGCAGTTTTTCTGCAAATCTAAAAATGCTCTAAAAAATAAAATCTATTTTTAAAAAACCCTTCCCTGGCGACTTTCAAGTAGATGGCACAGTGAGAATGGAATCCAGTAAAATGCTATTTAAGCCGGGAAGCCTGGAAGCTAAAACCAGGAGCCTCACGGAATTTCTGTGGAAAGGTCAGGTATGTTTGCATCGAACTGGAGAAGAGAGGCTGGTCCACAGCCAGCCATCCTCTGAAAGAGCAGCCTGGCTCAGGCTCAGACGGAGAACACATGGCCTCACCCCATTGCTTCCATCTCAGAGGCAAGGGACGGGCACCTGGCAGAGAGGCAGCCTCGGGGCCTGCGCCAGCACATCCAGGTGATCTCACTGCTTGGTGAGATCCAGAAGGGAAAGAGGAAACTGGTTTTGTTAAGAGAAACTACAAGGCAGAAAACACAATGGACAAAAAGGAGGCTCTGAGGTCAAGGCAGATGACGTGAACATGAGAACAGAATTGCTGTGTCTCTAAAACCAGGAGGCTTCTGCTGGGGCCTGGTTCTCATGCAACAGAAGGGGGCCCTGAGACATACCATTTCTTCAAGTGCACCTCCCAGGTGGCCTCCCCAAGATTTTCCCAGAGCAAGCCAAATCAAGTTGCATTGGAAGCGTCTAAGGGATGGTCTGTGAGGAGGCAGCGAGCCATCCAACTGCGGCCCACATCTACAGTATAAAACACAGCCACTCCGCACTCCACTGCTAAAGAGCAGTGAGCTCTCTGATTCCGATGCAAAGGCTGCTGGGAATAAACCCAGGGTCCTTGTCTAGGAGAGCCAGGTGATGGTATTATTGACCTAAAAAACCTAAATAGTAAATTGAAGATTTCTCAAAACCCATATTCAGATCTTGGCCACACACATCATTAACGTGTGAGAAAAGCATATAATGTTTCAGTATAATGGAGACCCAACATAGATGTCCAAGAAAAGGCAACTAACATTTCATATGGTTGGCCCTGATCTTTAAAAATCCTACAAGTTGTGTTTGAAGATGTGGAGAGAGGTTTCATCGTGGAACTTCCTACCCCTTTTGGAGTATAAATACAATCTTTTTGGAAGAAAGTTTGTGTGAGTGGATGGATAGATGAATGGATGGATGGAGGATGGATGAATAGATGAAATGATAGATGGATGCAAAGAGTATGGATGGATAATGGGTGGGTGGATGGGCATACACACAATGGACAAACAGATGGATGATAGATGGACAAATGCAAGGATGGATGGTTAGATGAATAAATTAATCAATTGATTCATTGATCAGTCAATTGGCTGCAATGTGCCTTTCTACATGTTTTGTCCAGGCCCCAGCATGTATAGTTCCTGAGGCTGGTCCACTGGTGTCAACCTGGGGAGGAAAGAGGAGCCTTGTGAAGGGCAGTGGGGCCCAGACTGACCCAAACACTGGCTGAGTGCAGAGGGGAAGGATGTTCTGTGAACAGCTTCATGACCTCAGGGACTCACATTCATGTCCATGTGCTCTGAGGAGCAGGCCACACGGCAGCAACTAAACTACGCCTGGGGGACCACTACCCCAGAAAATGGAAGCCCCTTATAGCTCCCCTTCCCCTGCCCCTTCATTTGGTTGTCAACCAGAGCCACAAGGACCTCAGGGACTTTCCCTCTACAGGGTGGAGAAAGTTTTCCAGCAGTTGCTGGGGACAGGCTCCTAAGATAATGGCAGAGTGGGACAGCCCAGAACATCTAGGAGAAACACAGTCCGAGCACATGCGACCAGGTCTGGGACCATCCAGGAGCCGAAGGCAGGGGTGCTGTTTAGCCCAGATTCCTGCCTCGGCCACACCAACTGCCCTGCTTCTCAGTGTCCCTGCCAGCTTTCAGCCCTCTTATAGCACTGTGTGTTCTCTTGGCTGGGGTCAGGGAAGAGTGATAAGGTCAAGGTCTCCAAGGAGATGGGGGTTGGGGGGCAGAGCTGGACTCCAGATGCTGATATGGGGGATGTCTGACCACATAGCTCAAAGCAGATAGATCCAGGTTTGTGTGATTGCTGGGGAGGGGACAAGGCATGAAATTTGAGCTCATCGTTAAAAGACCTTAGGGTAGAAATGCATAGTCTTTTAATTAAAATTTTACTGAATTTTAACTTGAATTCTCCATCTGTTCCCTTAATTAAGCCTAACCCTAAACCTTAACTCTAAGCCATCTGTGTTCTTATCTCATTAGCTTGGGGTTATTTTTGTGCTTGTCCGACTCCTGCAGAAACAGTGAGTGCCTTGCTGGGAGGAACTCGGTCTCCAATATTTGGGATCTTTAGAAGCAAATGGTTGCATGTCTCACCGTCAGGTCTCAGAAGGAGTTTGCCGGAGAAATGTTTTATCAGTGGTGATTGGATGAGTGAACAGAAGCCCGAAGGATGCGAGGATGAGCAGAAGGATGGAAAAGTGGATGGATCCCCCCATCACATTGTTGTGACTTTGAAATTCAGGTCAGAGGAGAGGTCGAGCCAGAAGGGAGGGCCTTGTCTTCCACAGATGTTATGTCAAGTAAACAGTGACTTTCCCCCCACGAGTTCTGGGACTTGTTTTCTGTTAATTGGGCCTGAACAAGAATTAAGTGCAACAAGACTTGGGCTTGTCATTAAGGCCTTTGCCCTGTGACCCCTGAGGATGGACAAGGTGATGGGCTTGGTGGCACTGTGCTGACATTGAGAAGCAGTGGCGTGGACTGAACGGAGATATCTTTACATATTTACAAATATGACCCACACATGCTGCCATAGCCAGAGCCCAGGTACTGATGGAAATCACCCACATGCCACTGGGGTGATGCTGTGTCACTTACTCCAAGCTTCAAAGTGTCCACTGTCCTTTATGGCATGCTGAGCCAGCTCCCAGGACAGTGTCACTCGTGCACTCGTGGGCTTGATGTCCAGCCCAGAGCCATTAGCATTTCTTTTGGGGTACTAGAGAGGGCGGGCAACCCATTTCTCAAGTGCTCATACTGTGCTGCATGCTGCCTGCCCATGGTCCCAGTGTTTTCTGTCTTGGCCCAGTGAGTGCACCAGGGCCCCTGAAGGAGCAGACTCGTTAAAGAAAGCAGGTCACATTTCCACATAAACCTCATAAGCTTATGGGCCAGAACGAGTGAAAACCTGTGTTTAACTGCACATCACTGGAACTTTGGCACCAAGTGCATACACTCATTGGTCATCACAGGTTGCTCCTGGAAAATAAAAATGGAAACCAAGAACAGAAAAGTGTTTCTTGGAATTCTGGAGAAATGGTTTCCACCATTGCAGGGGGTGTGGCTTAATACCAGACAGCATCAGAGCTCATGCCCAAAGTGTCATCACAGCCACCAAAATGTGCGTGAGCCCCAGAGGCCAGAAGGAGGAACAGGCAGTTGGCTAGCCCCCAAGAGCAGCCCACTCCTCCCACTCCTGGTAGTAGTGTGTTCCCTTCTCCATCTCACCTTCAGAAGCAAGAGAATTAGTTCCTGGGCAGAGTAGCCATTCCCCTGTCAAGTGTGCCCCTGCTCTCACAGCATACATGAGCACACAAGTGAGTGTGCACACGTCCATGTGTGTGTGTGTGTGTGTGTGCAGCCCTTACCATGTGCCAGACCACTTATGAACTCAATGGATTTCCTCTTCCCAAGGAGCCTAGCACTGTCATCACCCCACCTCAGGGATGAAGGAATGGAGAAAAGACCAGTAGCCTGTCCAGCTGACTGGGGTCCCCGTGACCGGGCCACTCAGCTGAGACCTGGAAGCTGGCCCTGTGGCTATGAGGTTGAGGGTCCCATGATGAGCCTGTGATCCCAAGTCCACATCCAGCCAATCACAGACCTAAGGCCTCCTCCCACTGCCTTCTTCCCCACCCCCCACACAAACACATACACACACACGTGCACACATATACAGGCATGCACACATACACATATGCATGTGCCCATGTACACACATGTACACACCGCTAATTAGGAAATCGAACAAAGAACTTGGAGGAGGGGCAAGAAATAACTATATTTAAATCACAAATAACCCCCTAAAGTAGGAAAGACCTCATCCAAGAATAAAGAATAGAGCTTTAAAATCAACCTGCGTTTTTCATTTAGTTGACTTCACTGTCCTTGTCTGCCAATGCCACCACCCTCACTGGCTTTGGGGACTCTCAGTGTGGACACCGGGGGCAAAAGAGACTGCAGTCAGGGACATGGCTGATTAGGTGTGCCTAAGGTGGCCGTGACACAGCCACCCAAGGCAGGTGGACCCGAGGCAGGTGGCTGGAGCAGGTGGAGGCTGGTTGTGGGGAGAGGGCAGCCAGAGCAGACAGGACCCAAATGGCCACTCTGGAGCCTGGAGCGGTAGAGCCACTGGACTCAGGTGGGCAGTGTCTGTGCCTGTCCCCTTCCCTGCCCCAGGTCAGTCCCAGGGCGGCCTGTAGATGAGTCTCAGTGAGAACCCCACAGGCCACATCCCACCCTTGCCTCTCTGTCCCCTGTTGCCCCTGAGAAACCAAAAGTAATTTCAGGCTTTGGCTGAAGAAAAGCTCACTAATTATGGAAGAGGAAAAACTGTTTCTGTTCTCAGCAGGAGGCATATTTACTTCTTTGCGTGAAGGTATTTCTAAACACAGGTAATTATAAAAATCATTACCCCCTCGAACCAGCGTGGGAAACCTTATGGTTGGTAATACGTCCATAAATAATTACCCTGTGCCAGCTCCCTGAAATAATATTTTCTATTTGGTTTGCACCTTTTTGCAGAAAATAAATCTTCTGGCATTTTCTCATTTGGAAAACAGGTTGGCAGCCATCTCCTTCATTTGTAGAGAAAGGAATGAGTGGAAAGAGTTTGGGGTCCCCCCACCTTCGGACCTGGAGGGGGAGCACCTTGCCTTCAAGGCTGCAGGGCCCAACCCTGGGGGACTGAGTCACAGCAATGTCATCAGAACCAGCCACAGGGCTGCTCCTGATGGGGTCCCTCAGCCCCACCTGGGATGCAGCTCAGCTTTTCCTCAGGGTCTTATCAAGGCAAGTCTGTTGGTTTTCTGTGGATGATGCATGGTTTATGCCACCAAGAATTTCAGCCTGTACAGTGCAGAGCGTACTGTGCCCATGAACCCAGGCCCCTCCTGTGTGACAGGGACCTGTGGGAGCAATGGGGGGAAAGGTGTGCAGTGGGCCAGGTCAGCTCCACCCTCTTCCATTCCAACACCTCCCTGCATCCCAGGGACCCTCCCACGGTGCGAGGTTCCCGCCTGGCCCGGTTTGGTCACTGTAGGACTCTGTCCTGCTTCTGCTTCCTCTTTGTTTGTCCTGTGTCTCAGTGTTCTTGTACTTTTCACATGAATTTAGAAAGTAAACATTATGTGTAACACAATGAAGGACACTGAAGCATTCTGCAAACCTTGTCTCTCTCTACAGATACAGCTAGCTGCCCAATTATAACAAAAGTCCTTTGACCTGCTTTTTATTTATTTACTTTTGTTAAATTTTTCCATTGATTTTTTTTTTTTTTTTGAGAGAGAGTGGAAGGGAGGAGGAGAGACAGAGAGAGAGAGAAACATTGATGTGAGAGAGAGACACATTAACTGGTTGCCTCCCACACTCAGACTGGGGCTATGGAGTGAATTTGCAACCCAGGTACATGCTCTTGACCAGAATTGAATCCACAACCCTTCAGTCCTCGGGCCAATGCTCTAACCACTGAGCAACTGGCTAGGGCCTTTGACCTGCTTTTCATGAGAAACAAGTCTGCACCTCAGAGGGTCTCCTGTCCCCTCTGGACACTAGGTGCCTTCGTCTTCGGTTCTCTCGCTGGGCTCCCAGCGCCAACTCTCCAGCATGTCTTTTAGTTTGGTGTTGAGAGTTTGTTTGCCTGGGCAAGTTGACATCACTGCTCATCCCCTCATTCACGGGCTCCCACTAGGGGTTTTGGAACATGCCCTCGACAAAGCGGACCTGGTGGGCAACCACGTATGACGTCTGCGCATGGCTCTTGCTTTTCCATGACATCTCATTGGGCACAGACTGTCTTCCTCATCCCGCCACCTTCTGCTCCATGTCACTTGCCCACCTGACCTATGGTCCTGCCCTTCGCTCCACGAATGTTTACGGAGCAAACACATGGTGGCCGGTGGGCCTTTTATAAGGTTGCTTCTCATCACATCAGTCACTGCTAATTCAACATAACCGATTCCATGGCCCCCTTCTCCCGGCTTAGTTATTTTCCCAAACCCAAAAAAAGTCCCTTACCAGTGGCGTGATGTTTCCATGCTACTTTCTTTCTCTGGAAGGAGTGGCCATGTGCAGGCTGGTTCTCTGTGCTTGGGTCTTCCAGCTTCTCAAAATTCACTTTTTACTTAAATCTATTCTTGCTCTTTCCTGCTCAGAAGCCACTGCCTGCATTTATCTTTCACTCCCAGAAACATTGGCACTATCGGCTCTGTTTGAGTGTCTCCTCGTGATGGTCATAACAACTGCAGCCGCTCCAGTGACCCTCTGCCTTTGGCAGGTGTAAGACGCTCCTACATTGCTTTTAGGGTAAATTACACTCATCCTCTAAGATATTCTTGTCAGAGTGACATTTGAAGGTAGGCTTGCTGGTTACAGGTTCCGATTTACTGTTTTTTCTTCCCTTTTTAAGAAAGAAAACTTTTGATCCAAAACTTTCTCTCTTTTGTGTATTACTTCCTTGAGGTTTATTTTTGATTCCTGTGGTTCAATTATTTAACACTAGAGGCCCAGTGCACGAAATTTGTGCATGGGGGAGGGGGGGAGACTCAGCCCAGTTTGCACCCTCTCCAATACAGGACCCCTCGGGGGATATCCGACTGCCAGGCCTAAACCATCAGTCAGACATCCTTCTCACAATCCAGGACAGCTGGCTCCTAACTACTTATCTGCCTGCCTGACAGCCTGATCACCCCTAACCACCTCTGCTTGCTGGCCTGATCACCCCTAACAGCCCCTCCACACTGGTCTGGTCACTCCCAACTGCCCCCTCTGCCAGCCTTGTTGCCCCCAACTCCCCCCACACACCAACTGTCACCCCCAACTGTCCCCCCTGCTGGCCTGATTGCCCCA
>PVJC01006078.1:0-56413 GCA_004026665.1 Murina feae | reverse complement strand
TCTGTGATTGTTACAATGTTTCAAAAAGCTGTGTTTCGCTAGAGGCAGTTTAATCGGAGCTGAGCTGAGGGGCGCAGCTTCACTTTCACTCCTGCTGCAATGGAAAGGGCTGTTTACTCAGGTCCGAGAGTGGCGGCCGCCATGTTGGCTGGGCTAATTTGCATACAGCCGCTCTGATTGGCTGGTGGGCGTGGCTTACTCTGTCTCGGAGAAACGGTTAATTTTAATATTTTGCTTTTATTAGTTTAGATAAGCAAGGTAAATTTCCATCTGCCTAAAATTAAAACAAAACAAATAGACCCCCAATGAAAAGCCCAAACTTTTCCTTGAGTGTTTCTTAGCATAGTGACCTCAAGAATCTATGATCACATTGAGTTCTAAGCATTTACTGAACACTCAAAAAGAGTCTGGAACTATAATAGTCTCTAGCTACATAATGAATAAGTCACATATCTTTGAGGAGCTTACTATTGGCCTTTCACTGGTATATATTTAGAACTCTGGCTGTGATTAACACAATTGTCTAATTAATTAAGTAAAGATCCCAGGTCCTCTTTCAACAATTCAGAAAAGAACTATGGATTCAGTTAGCTAGGAGATGCCATTCTTCCTCTTTCCTTCACTGTCAAGATTCTGGAAAGAATAGTGTGTGATGGTCACATCTACTGTGATCAGGCTTCTACTCTCTTTCCTGAACTAAAATGACAATGGGCAATTTTTTGTAGTCTTGTCTTTCTTGACTTCTCCGAGACATTTGATGCTTGGCCACCTCTTTCCTTCATCATAATTCCTTTCCTCCTCCACTTCAGTGCTGCTTGCCCCATCTCTCCATCTACTTTCCCCAAGATCATTTATAGACTACTTTTCCTTTGTTTATCCTCTACTCTGTTCACTCTTCATCCTTTCCCTGGCCTATTTTGTCTTCATCTACAACGTTTACTCCCACATATATTTCAAAAGTATTAAAGAACAAATGGATTAAATATTAATTTAATCTACAAACAAGTCTTTAAGAAAACTGAGAAAAAGAGAATTAAAGTGTTGGTTCTAAGTCCTCTTGCCCAATAAGAACTAGAAAGATGCTGAACTCACCTGGTTTTCCTAACTCCAAATACCATGTATGTGTTTCTGTGCAATCCTCTTGAAAATAGTTTGGAACCATTCTACCCACTGTGTCTTAGGACATAAAGACTATTTAATGGGTGTTTTCATCTTCCTCTAGTGGCTCTCTATTTTTTAAGTGTGAGGTTGTTTTTTTTATCACTGGTAGGAATAAAATTCACTCCTGGATGTTATGTTGACCCACGGATAAAACTCTTATTATTATTAATTTTTAGAATAGTTTATTAATTTTTATTAGGGAGGAAGGGAGAGAGAAACATCAGTGTCATAACACATCAATCGGATGTGTTACCTGCATACCCCACATCAGGGGTAGAGCCTGCAACCCAGAAATGTGCCCTTAACCAGGAATTGAACCAGCAACCTCTTGGTGCATGGGATGATGTCCAACAAACTGAGCCATGCTATCCAGGGTGAAGATAAAATTATTAAAACAAGCAAGAACGAGGCCACAAAATAAGTCAATAAATTTAAGAGATTTGAAATCATATTAAGCATCTTTTCTAACCTCAATGGTATAAAATTAGAAATTAATAACTTGAAGAAAACTAAAAAAAAATTCGCATATGCAATGATTAAACAATGTGCTACTGAACAACCAATGAGTCAAAGAAGGAATCAAAAGAGAAAGGTCTACTGAGACACTACAAAAATGTAAAGATAATATACCAACATATTTGTAGGATGTAGCAAAAACAATTCTAAGAGAAAAGTTCATTATGATAAATTCCTACCTCAAGAAACAAAAGTCTCAAATAATCTAACTTTACACACTTAGGAGCTAGAAAAAGAATAAACAAAGCCCAGAGTTAGTAGATAGAAGGAAACAATAAAGATTAGAGCAGAAACAAATGAAATAGAGGTCAAAACGCAATAGTGAAGATCAGTAAAACTCAGAGTTGGTTCTTTGAAAAGATAAACAAAATTTATAAGCCCTTAGGTAGAGTCACCAAGAACGAGAGAGAGAGGATTCAAATGAAATCAGAAGTGAAAGTGAAAATGTTACATCTGATACTGCAGGGAATGCAAAGGATCATAATAGACTACTATGAACAATTATGCACCAACAAATTGGACAACCTAGAAGAAATGGATAAATTCTTAGAAACATACATCCAACCCAAACTGAGTCATGATGAAATAGAAAATATGAATAGATTAATTACTAGTAAGGAGATTAAATCAATAATCAAAACCCTCCCAACAAACAAGAGTCCAGGACCAGATGACTTCACTGATGAATTCTACAAAAATTCAAAGAAGAATTAGTACCAATCCTTCTCAAACTCTTCCAAAAAATAGAAGAGAAGGAACTTTTTCAAACTCATTTTATGAAGCCAGAATTATCATCATACCAAGACCAGACAAGGATGCCTCAAGAAAAGAAAACTACAGGCCAATATGCCTGTTGAACATAGATGCAATAATTATCAATAAAATGCAAAAATACATTGATCATTATACACCATAATCAAGTGGGGTTCATTCCAGGAATTCAAGTTAGTCAACAACTGGAAATCAGTCAATGTTATACACCACATTAACAATATGAAGAATAAAAATTATATGGTAATCTCAATAGATGCAGAGAAAATAATTTGACAAAATCCAAAATTCATTTATGATGAAAACTCTCAGAAAAATGGAATAGAGGGAAAGTACCTCAACATAATAAAGGACCTATATGACAAGTCTACAGCTCACATCATACTCAAAGGTGAAAAACTGAAAGCCTTGTTTTCTAAAGTCAGAAAAGGACAAGGATGGCTATTCTCACCATTTCTATTCAACATAGAACTGGAAGTACCATCCAGAATAATTAGGCAAGATAAAAAAATAAAAGGCATATAAATTGGAAAAGAAGTAAAACTATCACTGTTTCCAAATGACACAATGTTACATATAGAAAACTCTAAAGACTCCAAGTATTCATTAAACTAATACATTTAGTAAGTCGTAGAATAAAACTCAATCACAAAAATCTGTTGTGTTTCTATACACTAACAATGAAATATCAGAAAGAGAAATAAAAAGCCCATTTAAACTACATCAAAGAAAATAACATATTAGAAATAAATTTAAGGAAGTTGAAACATATTTAAAACTACAAGGCATTAATGAAAGAAATTGAGGAAGGCACAAATAAATGAAAAGATAGTCCATGCTCATGGATTAAGAGAATATTGTTAATATGTCCTTATTTCCCAAAGCAATCAACAGATTCAATTCAATCCCTATCTGAATGCAGCTGTGAATGTATAAAATTTTTATATCAATACTAGAGGCCTGGTGCATGAAATTCATGCACGGGTAGGGTCCCTAGGCCTGGCTGGTGATCAGGGTCGAGTGGGGCCTTCCAGCTGCCGGCCGGGGCCTTCCTTTGTTCTGTGCTGCTCCCTGGTGGTCAGTGAACACCATAGCGAGCAATGGGACTCCTGGTCTCCTGGTTGAACTCCCGAGGGGACACTTTGCCTATTAGCTTTTATATATAGAGATTAAAACCTATTATATGACATCTCTGCAACTTGTACATTTATGTGATTCATTTACATATGTAGTTTTGTATGAGTTGACCATTTGCAGCATGCTTTTGAGGCCTTAAATGGTAGGGCAGACTGCCACAGCCTTGACTGTATTTCAGCCAGTCTGTGGTGCTGCTGGTACCATGCCTCACAAAAAAACCCTTTATCTAGTCTGACAGCCTGCTGTGTTCTGTTGCTCATGTTTGTTTTGCTGAGGGACCTCCATGAAGCCCATAACTATTAGGCCCCATAAGAATCTGAATGGGTGGGTCAAGCTTTGCTTCTCGTGTACTTCCTGCATGGTGGACACAGGGTGGCCCGTGTGAGGGTGAAGAGGGGGACTACACTGAGTGCTAGATGGCCCTGGATATTTTGTGTACAGGCAGGCAAGTTGGGACCATCAGGTTGGTGATTACAGTACACAGGGCTGACTAAAACCCATTAGATTAGAGTGTGTGCAAGGGAAGAGTGGCCCTTTCTCCCCACTCCCGTCCAAGGCACTCAGCTTCTTCAGGCTAGAGGGGCTGAGGGGCTCCTGCTTCTGCCCCCTGCAGAAGGTTTGAGGGAAGGAGGAGGCCTATTCTGGTCAAGAGTGGACCCAGCAGGGTCCCAGTAGGGTCTTCTTATTGTGGTTTCTGTGTGCCTGGAGATTCTCATCTGCCAGGCAGATAAGCCTGGGCCCATTGGAACTCCAGTTAGTAGGCTTTGTAATATGTGCGTGGTGTGCACATGGACACATATAAAATTAATTCTTTGGGAATATAACCTGATCTATTTACATGTAATATGTAAGAAATTGATTATTTCTTACTCTGATTTTGCAATACATTTCCAGGAAATCAAACATAGTAAATAGAGGAGTTCCTGGACAGGCATAGAAAAAAAAGATACTTGAAAGGATATATAGTAAAAAGACAATAGTTTGCTTCTGAGCATGATGAGTGCTTTTTTTTGCTTGATTGTTTTACTCTTTTGGGTTTTCCAAATAGAAAACAAGTAATCTTTAAGCATTCTTTTTATAGTAAGGAAGTATTTCATGAATATGAAATTTCAGTCTATTTGTGCTAGAACCTGTGGCCTCTGTCTACAATTAACTAGTAATTAACTGATTTTGTAGTAGTGATCATAATTATTTAGGAAAATTAGATCTTTAACCATTACTAAGATTTTGTTTTTGCTGATCTTCTTTAACTAGTCAATTGCTGATTTTTTTTTTTTTGCAGGATTTGTATTTAAAATAAAAATTTTATAGGCAAATACTTTGAGTATTGCTCAGTAAGAACACTTTACTCTATCAAACACTCAAGCTGTTAACCAAAGAATGAAATCATGATGAGATCATTCATAAAGGCAATTTGGCACTTTATAAACCATTCCACATACTATTTAAAAAACACTCTTATCAATGCCAGTGGGAAAACAGTGACTAATCATTTCAACATTGATATTATTATGATGCATTAAAGTCCCTATCTAATTTTATGTCAACATTTGAGCATGATTTACAAATTCTATCTTGTCAGAGAATTTGTTGTCTTCATTTACTAGAATAAGAAAAATAAAGTTGAATGATTTACCCAAAGCCCACATAATCATTTTAAACATCTGCAAGTGAAATGTTGTTTCCTGATATCAAATGAAGTGCTCTATTTATGAGAGAGTATTTCCCATCAACTCTGCCATTTTCAGTAAATAATCCTTATAGAATAAATTTATTTAAAATATGCTTTGTGATTAGTAACCATAATTTGGTTTTATATGTACACTTCAGTTTGAATTTTGAAAATTACCAAATATTGTTCTGAAGGGGTCAGAAAAGAAAGTCAGGGTGTGGACACATATCATATAATACTGAGAAATAAATTTAAAACTGTTTGGAATAAAATTTCATTATAAGATATTTTTTTCTCTGATTTCAATTCCACCTAAATCTGGTTTCTCAAATTTTGTAGCAAGTGAGGCAGATACAAAGGAACTTCCTCCTAGGCCTTTAACATTTGCTTCTGATTTGAGTTGTCAGTTTTGAAAACTTTCTTCTTTACAATATTTTTGTTTCTTTTGTTTTAGTCCTCTTGAAATCATGAGGGAAGTAAAACAGTGGAATATTTTAATATTTTTAAATTTGGGTGTAAAGTTTGGGATACATAGAGGTCTCATTTTATTTTTGGTTTGAGTTACTTTGTTCCCTTTTAATTTTAATAAAATGTGAAACAAGACAAAACTCTCTAGTGTATAAGCTTGTTTATTTTATTGTGCTCTGTTTAGTTATTCAAGAAAAAAAGTTACAAAAGTGTAATCGTTGCCATCTGTTGTATTTGAAGTAGAATCTAGCCCAAAAGTCAAAAAAGTTGTAGCAACAACTTATAAAAACAACTGTAATAATATCAACTCACTATGGTTACTAGTGAAACTTTATTTTTCTCCCAAATGAAGTAAGTTTCCTTAGAGGATTATTTTAACATTTGATTTATATCATTATTAAATTTGCCTCCAAAATCATCAAAGTCTCTAATAACAATGTTATTTAATTCTCTGCCTGATAGGTGATTAACAGATTTTTATTATTTTTATTATTATTTTGTCACTCTGGTTCAAGCCTCATCAGAATTTCCTCTTTGGGGACTATTCCTTTTAGGAACTTATTAGGATATTATTTTTAAGAACACACACACACACACATTACCAAAGATTAAATAGTTACTAGCAAATATAAAAAGTATACAAATTTGGTCAAGTGTAGGATTTTCATTGTGGTTGAAGATATTTATTCATATTATGGTACCCTAGGCCATGATTTTGTCTTTTTTTTTAGAAATTGTAGTGTAAACCATTATGTGGGCTTTAAAGTAAACATGTCTTATATCTACAAGATTGTTATCTCTTGAGAGATTAAAGGCATAATATGGCACCAATGGCTTCTTTTGAAGTCAGTAGAGCTAATATTTAAAGATATTCATTGAACTTGCCAATGTACTTACTTGCTATTTTATTTTTTCAAAAGGGAACTCTAATTATTCTACCAGAGGAAAAAAGGATCTTCTGCTACATGTATACACACACCTCTTGAGATCATAGATTTAACACCTCTAAATATTTTTCAAAGGAAACATTATCAAAATTATTGTGGACATTCAAGAGCATAGCATATTTTACAGAAATTAACATAAAACAGTGTCAAGTTATTTATTTATTTTTCTCTACCTCTATTTGAGGGGTAAAATAACTATTACATAAATTGAAAAAAATAATTGCAATTACCAATACTAAATTTTCATTTGTAACATAAAATTTACAACCACTATACTATACTTTTACTACCTAAGAAACTTATTAATGACTCATGCATATGAAAATAAATATTAAAATCCTTTGAGTTTTCTTAGGATAAAATTTCATAAAACCCTATTGTTATAATTTCTACAAAAGTAAAATTTGAATTAATGTGATTGATGGTGTTGGCAGTGTTTATGTAAGATGTGTGTGCGTGTTTGGTGGAGAAGAAAATGCATAGAAGAAAATGGTTTCCATTTATTTAATATGTACATTGCTTACCTATTATGTATTAGGTATTGTGTGGGCTTCAAAACTGAGCTTTGAGTTTATAGGCTTGATTACGTGGGGAAAATCACATGCATTCATATCACTCCCTGCCACCCATTACTTGTATAATCTTGATGCCAGGCCACATGAGTCTGGAAATAAATGTAGATCACATTTTTCATAACAAACATTATTCCTTTGGCTGAAACTATTTTCCCTAGCTATTTCTGGGATTCCCTAGATGGTACGCATATGTGTTTGGAGCACAGTGTTTTGGCTACAGTAACCACATGCCATTTTTTCTCTTTTCTTCTGAATAGATTTGGCTACACATGCTCAAAAATGTTGGTAGGCGACTTATATGAGAGTGCATGCCATCCAAAGCTTTATTTTGTTTGTTTGTATGTGCGCACACTATCACCCCTTTTCATTTTTGAAGGCATGAGTCGCAATTCTGCCAAACTTGCTGTTTAACCACCCGCTGAACATTTAGTATCAAAGAGATGTCACAGCTGAAGCTGCTCGGTAAGCTGTGTGAATGGCCCTCACTGCTGGGAGGGTTGATGGTCCTCAGGCTCTGTAGCTGTGGTATGTAAACAAAACAGGGGAAATGCTTTCTCTTTCCCTTTATGGTGTGTACACCAATGATATTCAGAATTTTAGTGAAGGAATGATTTATTTTTGCTTGCTGATAGTTCCTTCTCTCCCTGGGGTTGAGACAAATTTGTAGGTTTAGAGAAGGAAGGCTCAATCCTCTGATAAAGAGGGGAATAGTATTGGTCCGATCTTGTGTGCCTATGCTTGTTTCTCTTAAAGTTTCCCCCACAGTTTATTGCTTCTATGCAAGTATATGACTTGGGTCTACCTCACCTGTCCTGAACTTGTGTAAATCCTGAAATGAGAACGATTTATATACATAGCCAGGATTTCTGTAACGTGAGAATGAACAAACAAAGGGTTACAGGACTTCTGAGAAGGAAATGGAAATCTTTGTCTAAGAAGATTTCATAAATTGATATTTGAGTTGATATTCTCACAGTTGAGGAGAGGAAATAGCCAGGTATGCAGAGTTAAGAAATTTCAAGTTGTACATGGGAACCAACAAAACACCCAGTCATGTGGCAAATTTTAAGCATAAAGGGTTTAGCATAGGGAAAGTAAAGGCTTCTGAGTGTGTATGGACTAAGCTAGTCCTCCGGGAAGATCTCTCAGGCTTTGCAGAATTGACTCACCAGAATCTGCTCATGCTTCACGTAGACTGCAATGGGCTCTGTCAAGTTTAAGAATGTCCCAGTGGTGCTGCTGTTCTGCTGCTGCCCCGGTAGATGCTGGGTACCCAGCCACCTGGAGAGGGAACAGTGAAATGATGTGTAGGAACATCTCACATTCTTACAACTTCGTTTTCCATCAGAGAAGATTAGCCTCTGATTCAGTTTTTCCATTCTAAATATTATGCAAGTACACCTCATCGGTGGCATGAAATTTGTTTCCAGAACTCTAGCTGAAAGATAGATGAAAAAATTTACACCATAGAATTTGGGCAAACCATACACATCAGGACTCTCCCCTACCCTGCCCCAGATACATAGCTGGCACGTTAACTCAATCCACAGTCTCTTCCATGTTTTACGTAAGACAGATAATCTGATCTAATAAAATAGTAATATGCAAATTAACCATCACTCCGAGACAAATATGGTAGGAACTGGGACAAGACGCTTGTGTCGTCGCCATGGTGACGATGCAGGCATTCTGCCCAGCCCAATAGAAGAGGGCCTCTGGGCCTGCTTGGTTGCTGCTGTCACTGGGGTGCTGGGCCCCCTACAGGCCAAGGCCACTGGGGTCCCAAGAGCGGAGACCCGGCCTGCAGGGAGCCAGGCACCCCAGCAGCTCCGAGCCCTGTGGCTGTGGAAGTGCTGGGGCCGCTGGGGTTTGAGGAGCCGAGACACAAACCTTCAAGTGGGTCTCACACCCAGTTGCTCCAAGCCCCAGAGCCACAGAGAAGCTGGGGCTACTGGGGCTACAGCAGAGACACAAATCTGCAGGAAACCTGTGGAAAGGGAGAAAAACTATCATAACTTTATCTCCCTTTCCACACGATGAGAAAGCTGACCCTGATTTATTTAGTGATATGGCCTACACCTTTCTACAAGCACAGCGTATGTTATGACCACTCCCAGGGAGGTCTGGTCAGAACACTGTCTCCAGGGAATAACACTGCTGTGGCAAATCATCTAAGAAAGGAAACAAGCTTTTGTTGGGTTTATTCTGAAGGTCAGAGAACATGCCACCCCAACACAGGCTGTGTTGTTATATTGATGATCTTGAGCTGCAGATGCTTGAAAACCAGCAAATGCAAGGAGAGGCTTTCACCAAAGTCTCCTGATCTACCTAAAATCGGACCCCCACAAAAGGTTACCTCTAGGGGAAAAGTGTCATCAGCCAGTGAAGACTGACTGCTGTCACAGGAGACTACAAGTTGACATCACACCCAAACTTTGTTCCTAACTATCTCCCCCACCCCCATTCATCTTTCCTAAAACTCATGTACTCTCCTCTAAGAGGCCTAGATATCCCGTCCCCTTTCCCTAGGAAGAAGGTATTTAAATCTGGATTCTAAGTCACCTTGGGGAGTTACTCATTTTTCCCTGGGATCTCCCACATATACACGAGGTACACAGGTTAATGAACTTTTGTTTTCTCTTGGTAATCTGTCTTTCATTACAAAGGCCTCCGCTAAGAACTCAGAAGGGTAGAGGAACACCATTTTTCCTCCTCCATAATTCTATCTCAGGAAATCAAGTCCCAGGCTGAACAGTGAGTTTGGCTCAAGTGCCAAGCAGTCCCAGCTGAGGGGAGGGAAGCTTCTAGGGGGACATAAATGATATTGGCATCAAAGTAGGACAGAGGACACACGCATGGTTGCTGGTGGGAGTTTAAGGTGGTTCAACATTTTTGGAGGAGGATTTGGCAAAAGTGATAGAAATTTTCAAGGTATATCCAAGAGTCTTCTTCTAGGAATCTCATCTGCTGAGATAAAGCACCAGTGCATAAGCACTGGTGAGAACCCAGGATGCTACTGCAGGCTCCCCTTCCACAATAGGAAAACCTGCTAACAACCTGCATTTTTAAGACAAGGTGGCATCTATACTAATAAAAAGGTAATATGCTAATTAGACTGAACATCTTCCAGACGACCTTTCGGACAAAGCCATGGTGGCAGGACTGGGGCAGAGGCAGTTACAGGTTATCAGGCAGGCAGAGAGCAGTTAGGAGGATCAGGTCGGCAGGGGAGAGCAGTTATGGGGTTCAGGACAGTAGGCAGGTAAGCGGTTAGGAGTCAGCAGCCCCAAGGGTTTCCTGATTGGAGAGTGTGCAGACCAGGCTGAGGGACCCCCCCGAGGGCTCAAATTTTTGTGCACTGGGCCCCTAGTATATAAATAAAAGAGTAAAATAACATTAGACTTTAATAAGATAAAAGAATTTTCATGAAAGAGTTTTTGTTGACAATTACAAAGCTATTTTTTTTTTGTAAGATTCTCACAAATGAAAGCATAAGACTTTATACTTCTATTCTGACATCATGATTTAAGGAAATAGAGGAGAAGAAAAGTAATAGCCAGTACTGTGAGCCTACCACATTTATTAAAACATTATTTCTCTTGTCTCTGTCCTGACTCAATTTTGCAGTTTGAAGCTGTCTAGATATGAAAATATCTTGTAGGTGTGATATGATACAATGATTCATTTTTTTCTACCATCCCAAACATCATAGATATGATCATGTCCAGCTGAAATTAAAAATGCCACTAACATATGGACCTGGAGAATATTATGCTAAATAAAATAAACCAAACTGAGAAAGACAAATATCACATGATCTCACTTATTAGTGAAATTTGATAAACAAAATGAATTGACCAGCAGAATTGACCAGCAAAATAAGACCTGAAGCATTTGTGCACTTGGGAGCGGGGGTGTTCCTTAGCCCGGCCTGTGCCCTCTTGCAATCTGGGACCCCTCAGGAGATGTCCACCTACTGGCTTAGATCCGCTCCCCAGGGGATCGGGCCTAAACTGACAGACATTCCTCTGGCAGCCCGAGGGCCTTTGGGGATGTCCACTTGCCAGTGGGGAGCAGGCCTACACTGTAGTCAGACATCCTTAGCACTGCTGAGGATACAGGAGAGGCTCCCACCACCACCTCTGTACTGGCAGCCATCAGCCTGGCTTGTGGCTTAGCAGAACTCCCCCTGTGGGAGTGCATTGACCACCAAGGGCAGCTCCTGCATTGAGCATCTGCCCCCTGGTGGTCAGTGTGTGTCATAGTGACCAGTCATTCCCAGTGGTTCTGCTGTTAGGGTCAATTTTCATATCACCTTTTTATCATATAGGATAGAGGCCTGGTGCATGGGTGGGGGCCGGCTGGTTTACCCTGAAAGGTGTCCTGGATCAGTGTGGGGGTCCCGCTGGGGTGCCTGGCCAGCTTGGGTGAGTGGCTGATGGCCATTTGAAGGCTGGCCACAGTCCCTTCAGGGAGGCGGATCCTGGTGGGGTGCCTGGCCAGCCTGGGTGAGGGGCTGATGGCTGTTTGCAGCAAGGCTGGCTGGAAGCAAGTATCTGGGATTTATTTATCTTCTATAATTGAAACTTTGTTGCCTTGAGGGGAGGCCACAGCCAGCCTAGGCAAGCAGGAACCTTAGCTTCCTCCATCACTGGTGACAAGCCTCCTGCTTGTTCCAGCTCTGTGGCTGCCAGCCACCATCTTGGCTGAGTTAATTTGCATATAGTCACTCTAATTGGCTGGTGGACGCGGCTATTGCTGGTGAGCGTGGCTTAGGTGTAGGGGAGTGACACCAATTTGCATAGTACTCTTTTATTAGATTTGATATGCATAGCCCAGGGACACAAGATAACCTGGTAATGAAGATCTAGGGGGCTTACTTCAATTTTCAGCAGTGGAAACAGGAAGCTTGCCTGTCAACTGTTAATATTTGTTTGACTCACTCTTGTCACCATCATGCCAAATGGAAGAGATGGAGCTTGTTTATATGGGCTGATTTCCCACGTTTTCCAAGTGAGAACTTAAGCCAAGAGAGGACTGATACCCCTAAAATTAACAAATTCTTCGTGACATTGCCTTTTTTGATGCTGGTGTTATAAGAGTAAGTAAAACAGACCCATTGTCAGTGACATAAATCCCCTATAAAGTTGGTTTTACTTTTCCCTGCTTTGGAAACATTTCATTAAAAAATCTATTTCAGGAGCTTTCAGATAAAAGGATTACCTGAACGCTAACTTTTAGCTTCCCATCTTACATTCTAATTGTAATGATAAAATAAGTAATGCGCCCTAACTGGCTTGGCTCAGTGGATAGAGTGTCAGCCTGTGGACTCAAGGGTCCTAGGGTCGATTCCTGTCAAGGGCATGTACCTTGATTGCAGGCACATACCCAGTGGGGAGTGTGCAGGAGGAAGTTGATTGATGTTTGTCTCTCATCGATGTTTCTAATTCTCTGTCCCTCTCCCTTTCTTCCTGTAAAAATATCAATAAAATACATTTAAAAAAATAACTAATGACAAATTTTACAGTGATATTTTCCTAGTTGCCAGCATTAATCCTGGGTTGCTCCATGGTTTTGTCCCTATTACCACTGCAGGTAGTTGATTACATTAAGTCTCTGCTTTACAGATAATCTTTACTCCTCACTCCTGGCAGATTAAACATTCTTGCATGGAGCTCGAAATTATCTACATTTTGGCCCCATCCCATTTTCCTGCCTTCCTTTTCTTCTGTACTTCAAAACAGGCCCATCTGTTTAGCTACCCAAAGTTTCTAGGGGCACAAAGTGAATTCTCTTGTCTTCTACTTTTGTGCAAGTGCTAGGGACTCCTTTCCATACCCACTTTCTCTTTGTGAACTCTTACTGAATATTTTTGATTGGCAGGAAAACTAGTCTACAAAACCTGTTGTGGCAACTCCTTTATCTCAGCAATTTTCAGCTGCTGGGCCACAAGAATTTTTAAAACATGTAATACCTGACTATGTAGTCAGGTAGTTGATCTTTCCCCCCTTAGATTGTCAAATAAAATAATGACAATAGCTGTCTGGTGAATGAATCAAAATTACACCTATTTTTCTCAGATATGAAAAAAAATCTGTATTTTGTGTGCCACAGAATTTCAGTACTTAGTTTATGTGTGCCATGAGATGAAAAAGGTTGGAAATTGCTGCTTTATCTAATGGTTAAGATGATTTCTTGATGCTCCCTGTTCCAATTCTAGCTGAAGCGCAAGGTTGAAATGAGTGACCTTTTCAGCTAAAGGAAAACCATCTATGCTAATAAAAGGGTAATATGCTAATTAGACTGGACATCTTTTGAATGTCCTTCCAGACAAAGACATGGTGGCAGCGGCCAAGGCAGAGGCAATTAGGGGTGATCAGGCCAGCAAGGGAGAGCAGTTAAGGGGCAATCGGGCCAGCAGGGGGGAACATTTAGGGGGTGATCAGGCCAGCAGGGGAGAGCAGTTGGGAAGTGATCAGGCAGCAGGAGGGAGCAGTTAGGGGACAATCAGGTCAGCAGGGGAGGGCATTTAGGGGCAATCAGGCCAGTAGGCAGAGGCAGTTCAGGGCCATCAGGCTGGCAGGGGAACAGTTGGGGGCATTAGGCTGGCAGGCAGAGGTGGTTAGGGGCAATCAGGCAGGCAGGCAGGCAAGAGGTAAGGAGCCAGTGGTCCTGAATTGCAGGAGGGATGTCTGACTACTCATTTAGGCCTGATCCTTCCAGGATACCAGCAGTTGGACATCCCCCGAGGAGTCCTGGATTGGAGAGGGTGCAGGCCAAGCTGAGGGACCCCACCCCCATGCAAAAATTTTGTGCACTGGGCCTCTACTTTTGTAATAAAGAATAAGGTTTTCTTTGAGGATTCAGATCAAATGTCACCATCTCTGAAATTGTCACAAGTTCACCTTTCCATCCTGTGACCCCAAGCACACTGTGTCCTTACCCATGTATTTTTCTCAACTCATGTCAATGCCAAGGGTAAAGAGGCGACATAATCTGATTGTACTGCTCACAACTTCCATCCCTACCCTTTGGTCTGATGAGGATTCCTTCTGTGCATTTTAGTGACAATTAACATGATAGAAATAATTTCTAAAGTGTAATTAATGAGGAAAAACATAGACCTGAGTTCCTGAAAGAGGCAGACAAAGATTTTAAGTGAGGAAACATAAGTAGCATCATTCTTTGCTTTTTACCCTTCATATAACCAGACACGAGGAAAAATTATTAATGATATGCTTGAGTTCCAACTATTGGTGTTGTATTGGCCTCCTTTTTAACACATGAACACACCACTAAGAAAGTGTTCTCTTCCAAATTTCACCCCCCTCCAAAAAAATTACAGAAAAAAAATGTCTAGAGAATAGTTTAAAAGTACCCACATTCTCATATTGGTCATGACATCATAGGCCAGTGTTGCACTCAGGGTCACTGCCCTCCATTAGTTCATAGAGATTAATTGAGCCCAGGACTGGGAGTTTTCTAGATGAGAAAAAAAAATGAATAGGTGTTTTGCATTTATAAGATGCTTAAATTTTTATTTATTTTGTACTTTTTTGTTGTTAATCTTCACCAGAGAATATGTTTTACACTGATTTTTAGAGATAGTGGAAAGGAGGGAGGAAGGGGGAGAGTGAAAACATCGATGTGAAGGAGACATATAGATTGGTAGCCTCCTGCACACGGGGCCTCTTCCAGCTGGGACAGGGATGGAACCTGAAATCTTTCTGTGCAAGTGTTGGCACTCTAACCACTGAACCCACTGGCCAGTGCTGTTTAAATGTTTTGAAATAAATTCTAAGATGTGGGAAATGATTTATTTTAAATTTCAGTTGACACGTGACTAGCTACATAAGAAATCATCGTCCTTAGATTCCTTAATAAATTGCTTTAAAAATGTAACACTCTGAGTAAAACACTTCAATTTTATTTATCCCTCTTCCTTTTGAATTAGACATTACTAAAGTAACTTTTCCTAGAGTCAGAGGTGTTGGCATCATCCCTTCATTAATTATATTTCTTTTCTGCAAATTATATTTATTTGCTTGCTCTTCTGCTGACACTTTTTTTTTTTTTAACTTTTATTGTTGACGCTATTACAGATGTTCCCATTTTCCCTTCCTTCACTGAGCCTCAACCCCAGCCCCTTTCCCTCTGGCCATTGCTGCACTGGAGGCTGTGTCTATTGGTCATGCATGTATGTTCTTTGGCTAACCTCGTCACCTTCTCTCAGCCAGTCTCCCCTCACTCCTCCCCTCTGACAGCTGTCAGTATGTAGTATAGAGATACAGCTTTGCTTTTGTCCTTTGGTTTTCCTTCTTATTTTTTAACATCACCTCATAAGATCACAGATATTTTCTCTTAAATACTGTTTGTTTTGACTTGTGTACTTTTAAAATCTTAATATCTTTGTATAGAAAGTTGAATGCTCACGTTTGGCTTCAATCTAGTTGGAAAATAAGACGGTGCCATTCTCTGCTATCACAGGCTTTCTGAATTACTACTGATTTGTTAGCAATCATTCTGAATCATTACTTGGTTTATAAGTTCCCTCTGCCATCAAAAGCTCTGCTTGGCTTTTCTGATCTGATAGACACTTGGTTCCATGTCTCTTCAAAATCCTGACCCTGCTTCACGGGCCTGTCCTCAAGGGTTCTCCTTTCCCATTATCTCTTTGGAATTGGACCTCTTTCTCTAAACAAAGGAGTCACGCTTATCTAAACCTTCTCTCTCTCTCTCTCTCTCTCTCTCTCTCTCTCTCTCTCTCTCTCTCTCATTTGGGGCCTTTGGAAATCTGAGCCTGGGGAAAACATAAACAAATGCTCTGAACTTTCCCTTCCTCAGAATGCCTTGGCTCTACCCTTCCTGCGTCTCTGCAGCAGACACAAAGCCTCCATACCATTTCCCACGGACCCTTCTCCCTAGAGCTCTTTTATTCTCAAGTCCAGGAAAGAATTTATGTTCATCTGCTGATTTCCAACACAGTAATGCAATTTTTCAAATAGAAATTTTTTTACTGCTTGATATTTTGGTGAGGCTTGTTAATTAATAATATAAATTGTATTAGTAATAATGACCAGTATGAACTGATGGTTTTTATGTGCCTAGTACTGAGCTAAGAAATTTATAGACATAGCTATATAATAAATCTAGATACCAATGATCCCTTCATTGTGTCAATATTGTGTTTTACGAACCATGTTGTAGACAGTCAATAAAACATGTTTAGGAGTATGGTCCTTGGATCAGAGATCTGGGTTCTATCTTGTGTCTGCCAAGTAGTGCATGTATGACTTTGTATAAGTTATTAAACCTTGTTTTCTCCAACAAATATTTCTGAATACATGTCATTTATTTTTAAGTTATTTTTCTGTTGAATTTATTGAGGTGACATTGGTTAACAAAACCATATAGGTTTCAAGTGTACAACTCTATAACACATCATCTGTACACTGCATCATGTACTCACTGCCCAAAATAAATTTTAAATTAAGTTTAAAATTCAAAACTATTTTTTGAATGTATATACTTCAGAAACAAAGCCATACCATTAATTAATAAAAAAGAAAAAGATATATAGCTCATAGAGTTATTGTGAGGAATAAATTAGGTGAACAAAACTTAGCTTAGTGCTTGGCACAATGTAGTAGTCAGTAAATTGTATATCTCTACCTTCACTCCAGCACTTATTAAATTGCTAACTTGTGACTTCCTATGGGCCAGAAGTAGGCCATGATCTCATTTGTAATGTATGACAACATTTTATAACAATTTCTAGGATTAAACAGGCTAGTATAGAAATAATATAAATTTATAATAAAATGAAAAATTTTATATATATATATATATAATTTATATATATAAAAGGCTAATATGCAGTGTCCCCTCAGGAGTTCAACCAGGAGACTGGGAGTTTGATCACTTGCTATGATGTACACTGACCATCAGCGGGCAGTGAGGAATGAAAGAAGGCCCTGGCTGGCAGCTGGGGAAGGGAAGCCCCAGCTGTCAGCCAGAAGACCCTGATGGGTCCTAATTAGCTGGCCAGGCCTAGGAACTTTACCCGTGCACGAATTTTGTACACTGGGCCTCTAGTCAATTTTAGAACAACTCCTAAATTTTTATACTTTACCATTTTATTTCCCAGATAAAATCATTATTTCCTCTAGGAAATAAGTGGTTAATCATAGGCCTGGTTCTGTTCTTTTAGATAAAATGTAAAGGATAAAGGCACAGAGGATGAAGTATAGCTATTGATTAGTCCCACTGTTTACATTTTCAGAACACAATAGAAGAGTATAATACATGCTGATTCAGAAAGATATAAGGCATCCCTAATCCATCAAGGAACAAAGATAAGGAAGCATTGCTATTTTTATTTTTAATTTTTTTTACTTCCTACATATAATTATCTAAGTGAGGTTCAAATGCTTAAGCAATTTGCTTTTCATATTTTTCCATATTTTCTCATCCAGGCTGGACCACTTGCTCCTCTGTGGATATATTTTACAAATTGATGCTTTTGAAACTTTGCCCCTATGATACGCTGTGTCAGGATTATCCCTTTCCCACCCCACCCCAGGTCTCCTCTGTCAACATTCCACTCATCTTTCAGATTTTAGGTCAGGGCCTGCAACCTCTTCTTTTCCATTTCTCCTCGGCAATAATTGATCTTGGTATTCCCACAGCAGTTGGATCTGTAGCTATAGTATTTATTTGAGTCTGTCTTTTCTCTTTTTTTAAAATATATTTTATTGATTTTTTTACAGAGAGGAATGGAGAGGGATAGAGAGTTAGAAACACCAATGAGAGAGAAACCTTGATCAGCTGCCTCCTGCACACTCCCTACTGGGTACATGCCCTTGACCGGAATTGAACCTGGGACCCTTGAGTACACAGGCCGATGCTCTATCCACTGAGCCAAACCAACTAGTGTGAGTCTGTCTTTTCTTATGATTTTTTAAAAATAGAAAATCTGAATGGTGTGTAACATTTATAGAAATTGATTTCTCCATTGTGTTGAGTATCTTTTCCTACCTTAGTCTCCCTATAGATAACAGAAGTCTACAGCTATGCTTGGTAGGTAATATGATAGCAACTATGTACATATGATTGTTCAGCACTTAAAATGTGGCTAGTCTGTATTGAAATGTACTATACACATAAAATACAATACTGAATTTCAAAGATTTAATATAAAACATTTAAAATATCCTAAAGTAGAAATGCTAATATGTTTTTCTTTAGATTCCACATCTAAGTGAGATCAAGTGATATGTGTCTTTCTCTGACTGGCTTATTTCACTTAGCATGATACTACCCAGGTCCTTCCATGCTGTCTCCAAGGGTAAGCATTCCTTCTTTTTTATAGCCATGTAGTATTCTGTTGTGTAAATGTACTGCAGTTTTTTTTCTCCTCTCATCTACTGATGGGCATTTGGGTTCTTTCCAGATCTTGGCTATTTTAAATAATGCTGCTATGAACATAGGGATGCATATATTCTTGGACCAGAGGCATGCATAAATGGAACAGACTGACAGGTCTTAGAGAGGAGGATGGGAAGAGAGCAACCAAATAATATATATGCATATAAGCATAGCCCATGAACAATTATGTGGTGAAGCCCTAGGCTAGGGTGGGGCATGGTGGTGGGGGGGAATGGGAGCATAGAGGACATCTGTAATAGAGTCAACAATAAAAAATTAATAAAAACAGGGAAATGCTAATATGTTGACTATATTGGGTCAAGTGAGTATATTATTATTTTTTATTTTTTAAAATATATATATATTATTGATTTTTTACAAAGAGGAAGGGAGAGGGATAGAGAGTCAGAAACAATGATGAGAGAGAAACATCAACCAGCTGCCTCCTCCTGCACACCCTTCACTAGGTATGTGCCCGCAACCAAGGTATATGCCCTTGACTGGAATCGAACCCGGGACCTTGCAGTCCGCAGACCGATGCTCTACCCACTAGCCAAACCAGTCAGGGCAAGTGAGTATATTATTAAAATTAATTTTACTAGTTTCATTATATATTTTCAAATTGTGGCTACTAGAAAATTTAAAATTTCATATGTGGCTCACTGAGTTGCATTCTGTTTCTACTGGACAGTTCTGGTCTAAATTAAATTCAAGTTGAAGTCTGTTTGTCAAAATGGGAGGAAAGAGAGATAGCACAAATGCTGGCAGCATGGAGGCAGCTGGGCTCTTCCTTTGTGATGGCTGTGACTCTTACGCCTGAGTTCTACAGGGTGAAAAGCCAGAGCTGAAGACACAGGAGTTGTCCAATCAGATTTCTGGGTTGTGTATGGAGGCTGGGGTCCTGCCACCATGGCTGCCTCAGATGGTAGCCAGATGAGGACTGTCACTGGGGCCATGGCTGTGATCCCTGGTGACTGCCGGGGACATCTTAAGTTTGGTGCTAGGCCTTGGGGAGCTGGAGCAGTAATCTCATACTGTTAACACCTCTCTGTCACTCTCATTAGATGATATGATTCTTGAGAAGGTCTTGTATCTTACCATCTTCTCTTTCACACTATGTTAACCCATCGTGTTTATTACATAAAAGATACTTCAAACTATTTGCTGAATCAAATTAGAAATTGTAGTTCAAAACTTTTCATGGGACTATATGCATAGTGTTCTTTACTCACTACTACACTTACCAGGATAATAAGCAAGCAGGACCCTTTCTTTAGCTCCTCAGTGTTTCCCCAAAGGCCTAGAATCCTATCACAATGCGCAGTTCCATGGTGTGTTTAATGTATGCTGGTGACAAGATACACTATTGGTATCATTATTATTTGTGTGTACTGAATTCATTTTTAAACCTATTCTTCACAACCCTAATTAAGAAGTCTTTGTGCATATTATGATTGACAATAATAATACCAGAGGCATTTGAATGTCTTAGTTACTGAACAGTAAATCATTTTGTCTCAGTCTTTTGTGCCTGTTCTTTTTCTGGACTTCTCTTGCACTAACATGGCTGTATTCACAAATTTACTCGTGTTATTGAACACCTACTGTATAAGACTCTGTGAGAGCTAAGAGATACACAAAATACATTCTCTATCTTCAAGCTGTTTGCCGTCTCATAGGAGAGCTAAACACATAGCTTTAGTTCACAGTGTGTAAAAAATGTGATAGGAGCTGTCAAAATTGACTGTCTGATTGCCCAGGAAAGAGTGATCTCTTCTACTTGAGATCAAAGCAAATAGCATTGTTGAGATGACATCTGAACTGAGTCTGAGATAGTGAGTGGAATTTGGATAAGTGGAGAAAGTGAAGAGGATATCTGTTGGCAGACACAAAGACGTGAAAAATGCTATACTTTTAGGAAAATGGAGTTGATTTGAGCTGAGCAATAATTTTGAGGGTTTTGTTTCTCTTTGTTAAAGTCGTGTTTGCTTTATTTGTTAGGAAGTAAATGCTGAAAAAGTGTTTTGAAGGCATGTAATATGATCAAAGCAATGTTTCAATAAGATAATGTAAAATTGTTGTAGGTGACTTAAGGGAGTTTAAGTTTGTTTTGGAGAAATGGTGATAGGAGAATGAAGTAAACAGTTGGGCATACATGAAAACTGCTACTGAGAAAGAATTCACATCATTTACAAAATGATTTTGATGCTGGTGAGGTAGAGAATCAAGAGAAGATTATAACCAGAGATCTGAGATTAATAAACCGGCCAATGAAAAAATTATTTTTCAATTCTAAATGCAACCAACTTTCCAAATCTTTTTTTAAACATTAATTTTACCTTTAGTAGTAAACTTCTCTCTCCTTTTCCTGTTCAGATTTTTTTGTAAAATAGTTGTCTTCATTTATTATTTCCACTAGAGACCCGGTGCACAAAATTCATGCATGGAGAGGGGGGTCCTAGACCTGGCAGGTGATCAGGGCCTATCAGGTTCCCCACTTTCTGGCCTCCCCACCTCCTCCTTCCCTCACTCCCTCAGTGCCCTGCTGCTGCCGCTGGTTGCCCACCATGTTCTGCACCACCCCCTGGTGGTCAGCAAGTGGTTGTACTCCCGGTCCAACTCCCAAGGGGACAATTTGCATATTAGTCTTTTATTATGTAGGATTATTTCACTTTCCATATTCAAAATCTGTTTTCATCAAGACTACTCCACCAAAATTTTGTAGGTAAAAGTCTTTGATGATCTCTCTGTGGCTTAATATTGAAGACAATTCCTATTTCTTATCTTTCTTGATCTCACTGAAATATTTAAGAATGATAATCCAGCTTTTTTGATTAATTCAAATAGTTATTGAGCAGCTAGGGAGATAACATAGGTCTTTAAAACATGGTCAAAGAGGTGAGGTAAATAAAGTGCTTTAGGAGATTGAGTGTGATATAGCATCCAGCCTAGAATGGGGCATGGATTGGTAATTAATCAGGAAAGGGGACTGAGATTAAAATAGAAGACTTCAGTCTGGATTGTTGATGATACTCAGTAGGGATTATATTTGCCTTTTGTTTTCCTCTTCCTCCATTTTTGGGTCTTGATTTACCAGTAGTGCCTTTTCTATATAATACTTGCTTGCATTTTTGCTTTAATGTCTTCTAAAAAACTAGGTCTTTTTGGTGTTTTTAGGAGCTTTTCTCTCTCTCTCTCTCTCTCTCTCTCTCTCTCTCTCTCTCTCTCTAAAGGATTCTTTACCTTTTGTCTTGATGTTGATGGTTTTGAGTCTTTCTATTCTGTTTTGATTTTTGTGCATTTTCGGCTGGAGTATGTCATATAAACTTCTTTACTGGAGTTTTTTCTTCAGCTTCCTCAACCTCAAAATCATCATCATCATATTCATTAACAGCAAGTTTTACTTTTTTCTATGTATCTTGCTACCACTTCCAGCGGCAGAACACTTTCCAGACATACTTATGATTTTTACATCCTCCTCCTCTTCATCTACTGACTGTACCTCTTCCACCACAACTGCTAAGTGCTGTCCACTCATGTGCATAGGTTCTGAGCCATATTCAACATTAAGACCACAGGTAGTGTTATTTCAAAGCCACAAATGGAAATCATTGGCTGTACAGACATTTTCAAAGTTACCAGTGTTACTTTAATTGGACTCCTTCATAATTCATTGCCTCTATTCAACAATGTGTAGTGAGTGCATCCTTTGCACCAGTCCCTATACTGATCATCCGTAAATATAATTGGTGCTGCCTGGCCTGTGTGACTCAGTGGTTGAGCTTCGACCTATGAACCAGGAAGTGACAGTTGGATTCCTATTATAGGCTCCAGTGTAGGCTGTACAGGAGGCAGCTGATAAACAATCCTCTATCATCATTGATCTTTCTCTTTCTCTCAAATAATAATGTAAAAAAAGATAATTGGTGCTCATTTTCACCATTATCCACTTTTAAGTGATAATCTGTTGGCCTTTAGTTCACAACCAAAAAGATAGTTCTGGGGCCTCAGAGAGCTCATGGCCATGTCCATAGAATATTCCAGAGGGTGGAGCACACACTTAGGTGAGAGAGAAGGTGGGCAGAGATAAATAACTTCTGTTTAGCAAAACAGACGCCTAGGATGGAATTGAACTAGGGTTAATCCACCCTTATGAACTCTCTGTTATCTTGGTTTCTGTGACATTACTATCTCTTTGGTGTGTGTGTGTGTTCATACACTGTCTCTTTAAAGAACAAGGTTTCCTTAACTTGTTTCATACATATTCATGTTTCCTAACCTTCTGTTTTTCAGCCATTATATATTATTATTCTATGCTTGCATTCCCATAGCTTCAACCATCATTTCTAATGGTGTGGTGGTTGTTTATTTGACAAGTGTTTATTGAGCATCTATCTTTGCCAGGCATGTGTTGATGTCCTAAATCACCATCTGTAGCTCATTTCTGTCTCCTAAGTGCCCCATCCGAGATGCTCATCTGCTGCTTGGGTTAATCTCATGATTGTCTCCCACACCCTGCCAAGAGAGCATTCTCCATTCTGAACCCTGCTCCTATTCCTTTATTGTTTCTCTTAGTGGATGGTAATATCATTCGTCCAGTTGGTCCAATTGGAATCTCAAGAGCCCTGCTTGACTCTGCATTTAAATAGATGGTAGCCTGAACTAATGCCAATGGCCAGAGACCAGATGCCTTCCTTTCATGACATTAAATTAAATAACCCCTAAGGATAAAGGAGTGTGGGAGGAAAGAAAATTTTAAGTAGAAAGCATTTAAATTATAAAGAACTATTTTCTATAGAATTGACAAAAGTATAATAATGGAGATTAAAAACTGAGATTGAAATAAGTGTATTACAGAAGAAGACTTTTTCATTTCTGCCTATTTGAGTTTATGGTTTAAAGTTATAACTTAAATTTGTTCAATTACAATATACTTTTCTCATTAAATTTATCGGGATGACATTGGTTACTAAAATTATATAGGTTTCATGTGTACAATTCTATGATATATCATCTGTATATTGCATTGTGTGCCCACCACCCAAAATCAAATCTTTTACCATCACTATATATTTGTCTCCTTTATTCTTACTATCCTCCCAACCCCCCTTCTCTCTGGTATCCACCATACTGTTGTCTGTGTCTGTGAATTTTTTTTATTTGTCCTGTTTGTTCATTTGTTGCTTTCAGTTTTATATCCCACATATAAGTGAAATCATATGGTTCTTGACTTTTTCTGTCTGACTTATTTTGCTTAGCATGATATTCTCAAGATCCATCCCAGTTTTTGCAAATGGCAATATTTTATCTTCTCCCATGGCTGAATAGTGTTCCGCTGTATATGTGCACCACCTCTTCTTTATCTAACACCTATCAAAAGACACATGGGCTGTCTCTGTGCTTGGCCATGGTGAACAATGCTGCAGTGAACATAGGAGTGTTTTTAAATTTTTCAGTTAGTTACCCAGAAGAGGGATTGCCAGGTCATATGGTAAATCTATTCTTAATTTTTTTTTGAAGAACCTCCATACTATTTTTCATAGTAGCTGTAACAATTTACATTCCCACCTGCAGTGAATGAGGGTTCCTTTTTCTCCACAACCTCTCCTCTAATTGTTATTACTTGTCTTGTTGATAATAGCCATTCTCAAAGGTGTGAGGTGGTATTTAATACATTTCTAAACATTTTTTAGGGATTTCTCCTAACATTTAGGGTATGGTCTCAAAACCTATAACATGAGATCCAAAACCCTTTATGCTTGCCTTCTTCTTATACCTGTTTTCAATCATTCTTTCATTCTGCCCTTAAATACACATGCTCTTTCTTTTTTTAAATATATATTTTATTGATTTTTTACAGAGAGGAAGGGAGAGGGATAGAGCGCCAGAAACACCGATGAGAGAGAAACATCCATCAGCCACCTCCTGCACCCCCCCCCCACTGGGGATGTGCCCGCAAACAAGGTACATGCCCTTGACCGGAACCGAACCTGGGACCCTTGAGTCCACAGGCTGACGCTCTATCCACTGAGCCAAATCGGCCAGGGCTACACATGCTCTTTCTGAAGTCTAGGACTTTATATTTGCTCTTACATTTTTCTAGAATATTCATTACCTAGTATCATTTGGTTAATTTCCATTAATGAGTTAATAATGATTTACAGAATATCTAACTAAATGCCTAGCATTATAGCACTGACCTCCCACAGATTAAAAAGCAAAAGTCCCTACTTTCAAAGAGCACATTATTTTTGGAGGTTCAGCAGAAGAGATAAATGTATTGATAGAGAAGACAGTGACAGAGACACATAATTGGTGGTGTTCCTGGAATTGAGGGGAAGGCCTTGGTAGACTTATTTGAAGAGTGCACATATGAGGGCAGCCTATGGTATTTTTCCAAGTTTTAATGACCAGGAAGTTTTTCCTGCATACACAGAGGGAAGGAGAGTCAGTGTTATATATTCAAGAGAAGAAAAAGTTTCAGAGTGAAATAATGGGTTGACATTTTTAAATATTGGAACTACAGTGTCAACTGCTATTGGAATACATCAGAAAAGTCAAGAGTGGGAAAATTTATTTAATCATATAATTAGGATATCAGACTTGATATATAAGAAAACAATTTCAGCTAAAATGGTAAGGATAAAATCTTAATAGTATTATTGACAAGTGCATAGTGATAAAATGATGATAGTTTGAATAGTAGAGAGAGGTAATAATGATAATCTGCCAGTGATTGGCAGGTAAAACAGAGAGTTGGTGTGATATTCAGACCAATGTATATTTGGAAAAATGCATATTTTTCCGATGATTGACAATAACACTTGGTAGAAAACATTAACAAAGAAGAGTGCTGGAGGTTGATCTTGGTCAGCGTAGAGTGGTATGGAATCCTTGCAAGTGTAGGGGACTGGAGAGATTTGAGGCATTTTTTTCACATGACATAGAGGAGAAAAAGAAAATAAAAGAGGATCCAGAATCATCATTAGGTAGGAAAGGAATTAATTTGAAATTTATTAAATGATCTCAATGCATTATAGAATGAACTAAATATGGGTTAGTGAGTATAGAATTGGAGTGGGAGGTTGAAATGACTAGGCTAGCTTGCATACACAGAGGGAAGGAGAGGGATAGAGCGCCAGAAACACCGATGAGAGAGAAACATCCATCAGCCACCTCCTGCACCCCGCCCCCGCACTGGGGATGTGCCCGCAAACAAGGTACATGCCCTTGACCAAAATCAAACCTGGGACCCTTGAGTCCACAGGCTGATGCTCTATCCACTGAGCCAAATTGGGCAGGGCTACACATGCTCTTTCTTAGGAGGACACACTGTGAAAATATTAAATACAGAGCCAGCAAGGGAGTAATAGTAATAAGTGATTGGGGGATAGTGATGAGGGCCCTGCTGGTACAGCATGTCTCTGGGAACCACACAGAGAATACAGTCAATGGAAAGGACCTGAGGAAACAGCTTGGTTAAAGGGGAATGTTAAAAAGTGAAGGAGATGTGGAATTCAGAGGCCTTATGAAGGGAGGCACTGAATTAAGCAATAACGACGGGTAAGCCAGCAATGAGTAATGGATTGAGAAATACGGTATAGGGACCAACAGCAAATATTGGAATAAAAATAAGATTAGTAGCTGTGAGAGTAATAGCAAAAAACACAGAATGAAGGCACTCATAGTTAATGAAGAGAGAGTATCTTTGTTATTTCGAGTGTTTTTCCACATTTTCATTTCTCTAGTGAGCCATATGAAAGTCTTACCATTAGCGTCTCAGTGATTCCCAGGCTTCTAGATTTCATAAGCCCATAAAATTTCAATTTTTTTCTGACATAAAGTTGTCAGCTTTATAGTTTTTATTTATCTTTGACAATTAAGAACAATAAAAGAAGGAACGGCCACCTTCTGTCACTATGATATGCTAACATAAAATGCATTTAAATACAAAAAAACAGGAAAGGCAAAATCTCAGAATAATACAAAGAAAATATTTCCCAAGAAAAGCACGGCCTGCAATTATATTAATGCTCAAGCTTAAATTTATATACACATGAATCTACATTGCTCTATCCATCTATTTGATTGCATCATTATTACTATAACTTATTTTTAGCTCGTTGTATTATAAAAGCTTTGCCATGGACTGAAAGCTAGCAATTGGGTCCTGACAAAGTGAGTTTTCATCTGAATTTTGAAGAAGTAGGTAGGACTTAAGCGTGGAGGTATATTCCAGAAGAGTATTCCAGGTGGGAAAAGCATCAGTGTGAAGGCTTGATAGCAAGAGTGAGTGTGGCAAGGCTGAGGAACTGAAAGGAGGGGAATGCGGCTGAAAGCTGGATCCAGGCATACGTTAAAGATGCAGAATCACTTGCATGCATGCATAGGAGCATAATCAATGGACACAAGAAACTGGGGGTTAGGGAGGCGGGGGAAGGGCAAGGGGAAAAAATGGAGACCTATCTATCATTTGTTATAATACTTATCTATCATTTGTTGTAATACTTTAAGCAATAAAAAAATAAATAAAAATTAAAAAAAGAGAAAAAAGAGAAAAAAAAAAAAGATGCAGAATCAAGGCAGAAAGGGGTTGGAGGGAGGCAGCGGCAGAAGGCAAAACAGTCTGCTCATTAGCTACCTCCACCATTAGTTACTTTTCCTGACCACCCTCGGGATTTAAATGGCTGGGAGGTAGGGGGGTGTACGTGTTTGAATAGTGTCCTCAAAAATTAATGTTTACGCAGAACCTAAGAATGCCTCTTTACTTGGAAATAGGGTCCTTGTAGATGCAATGAATTAAGGTGGAGTGTTATTGGATGAAGGTGAGTCCTAAGTCCAATATGACTGGTGTCCTCCTTAAAAGAGGAGGTACAGACAGACAGAGGGGCAAAGGCCTTAAGAAGAGTGAGGCGCATAGTAGAGTTAAACACTTATAGCCAAGATGCGCCAAGGATGGCTGGCGAGCACTAGAAAACAGAAGGGACACAAGATTCCTGCTCCCAGAGCCTGCAAAGAGAGCATGGCCCTGCCGACACCTTAATTTCAAACTGACCACTAGTACCCAGAGCTGTGCTGAGTGTGTTACTTGTTAATGGTCACTTGTTAATGGCAGCCTTAGGAAACGGAAGCTGAGAGGTAAAAGCAGCAGATTATTTCTTATTTGCACATGTTCAGGCGCTTGCTTTGTATTCCTTCGGCTTACAGATGTTCAACACTGACCCTTTTCTTTTGTAAGGTACTTACGTGGATTCTTCGGATGCACTGCTGCCTCCCATCATCCGGGACTTCTCATCTACCATCTGGATGTAGGGGATACTCTTTCTTGTCGTTTATTGCTCTAGGAATCCAGGGGATGCTTTTAACTTCTCTCTCCTGCTGCCAGTTCACTCTTTAGATAGCTTTTGTGGACAAGGCATGACTTAATGTACTGACTCTCCTGCATGTGGAGTCCCAATCTGGTCTCTGGAAAACCCTCAGGTGCCTTTTTCTTTCACGAATTCTGCAACTATAAGCCCATTTCAACGTGGTCATCTCCCTTGACCCACCATCAGAGCCATTAGCCCAACATTTTTTGCCTTTAACATTTTCCAGGTGGGAGTAGAACGCCATCCATTGCAACTTCCAGTGGTAAAGTGCACATGTCAGGTTCTCTGAGGAGATGCATTAAAACCCGTGTCATTAAGTTTGATGTTCGAGGCAGACAAAAACAAGTAGGGGCTCACAACACATCAGCAGTGTTCTCTACTTTTGAACCCTTTCTACTCTTAAGGTAAAGGGCTTATGTGTTGCTTACTTGATTTTTATAAGTCCCCTTTGAAAATTTTCATGTTTATCTAGCACTTCTCTTTGATATCTGATATCTGCCATTTCACGGTGTTGGTTAAAGCTTTTACCTTATCATCTTTCTACTTGGGATCAATTGTTTAATATTTGCTTGCTCCTGAGATGTTACTTCTATGCAAGAGGAGACACTCCCCTCCTAATATATTTCCAGTATAGTCTGAAACGCCTAATTTATGATAAAGCAATAAATATTTATTGAGTGAATGAATGAAATTATAGAAGAAACATATTTCCCTGGAATTGAATTTTAAAATAAAAATTTCATGCTCTGACTGGTTTGGCTCAGTGAATGGAGCATCGGCCTGCGGACTCAAGGGTCCCAGGTTCGGTTCTAGCCAGGGGCATGTATCTTGGTTGCGGGTGCGTCCCCAGTCGGGGATATGCAGGAGGCAGCTAATCGATGTTTCTCTCTCATCGATGTTTCTAGCTCTCTGTCCCTCTCCCTTCCTCTCTGTAGAAAATCAATAAAAATATATTTTTTAAAAATTCATGTGAAGCTTTAAAAGGAATATATTTAGAGATGGACAATAGTGTCAACATCAGTATTTAGAAAAGCTAATACAGTATAGCTTATTTTACACCTCATCCTTAGATCAAGTTTTTTAAGCAGTGCGTGGATGGTATGTCCATTAAAATATCTTTTCTGCATAGTTTCTCAGTCATGTTTTTTAAAATCAGAAACAGATTTTGATATTTATTTTCTTTGGTGGCTAAAAATGTTGATATCTATAAAGTTGATTGATGGAAGGTCCATATTTAACAACTGGACTATCTGGTGATATTCTTTAGCATTCCATTAGGAATGTTGGGATACTGATACCAATAATTATCCTAGATTTATGGACATCTTACTCGTGTAAGAAACTAGTCATTGATGCATGACAAACAACCACCAAACTTAGAAACTTAAAACAATAAACATTTATTATTTCATACTTTCTGTGGGTCAAAAATCTGGCCCCAGCATAAATGGATGCCTGTGGCTCAAAATCTCTCATGAGACTACAGTTAAGCTCTTGGTTGTGGCTGTGGAATCATCTGATGGTATGATAGAGGTGGGTGGAGGGAGAAATTTGCTTACAAATTCACTCGTGTGGCTGTTGACGGGTCTCAGAAGACGGGTCTGCTTCCAAGTTCACTTAAGTGGCTGCTAGTAGGCCTTGGGTCCTTACCTTGTGGGCCTGTCTGTAGGCTGTCTCAATGTCTTCACAGAGGGACAGCTGGTGACTTAAAAGTGAGAGCCAGAGAATGAAAAAGAGAAAACACCTGAGTTGAGATGAAAGCTACCACCTTTTTATAAGCTAAATAATAATTAATATTCCATTACTGCTGTGTTTTCCGCTCTTGTAATACTGTGGACCATAGGTTGTTGAAGTGATGCTGTGTTTAATTGGTTTCTGATTAATTTTTCATTTCTAGGCTTGGAGATTCTACTGCTATCCTGAAGGACAGTATGGTACCACACAGGCTTTAACTTTTAAAAGAGGATTTTATGTTTTCCACTTGGATTCTCAGGCCACATCAAATATTCTTGTTACTTCCCCAGACTTCCCCAGGTAGAGTGATTCTATCCCTCTCCTCTGTCACTCAGGAGTCACTTCATTTTTCTAGCTCTCCACATGCATCTCAAGTTTTACACATAAACTCATGTATGCCCTAGGTCATGTTCATGTTACAAATGGACATTTAATCTGCAGCCCATAGAAACAGGGCTCTACCTGAGTCTAATAAGCCCCTGAAGAGCTAGGGAGTCACTTGACAAATCTCTGATTTTTAGATTTCTTCTTGGTTGCTGGCACCTAGGAATTTCTCTCTCTTTTCTTTATGTTCATCTATATATTTGTTTTTATTTCACTTCGATTACGTATTATTTACAGTTTCTTTACTTTTATAGCTAAAGGGGCTCTTTATTAGGTTGTAGGAACTGAACTGAAAAAAAAATAGTGTAATTTGTTGTACAACTATTTCTTTTATTTATCTTATTTATTAATGCTTACCTACTCTCCCACTCCTGCTTTGCTTTATTTTGTTTTGTCCCTATGCTTAGACAACCTCATAGTTTTAGGTCCTACTCTAAATAAAATCTCTGTCTATATTTAGCCCTTTATTTCTTCTCAGACACCAATTAGTCCCTATATGTGCTTAGGCACCTACTGTATCATTTCTTTTGCCCTATAATTTAAAATAGTATACATAAAACACTTTGGCGTGAGAAGGCATAAATCCTTCCAGCTGAAAGAAATGCAATTAGTACTTTGGGGAATTTGAGTGTGTCACTGCAAAATACTGTTCTGTAGGGTCGTGTTGTGGTTAGGAATAAAGAGAAGTCATAGAAATGCTGGTGACAGGCCCAGGATATAAAAGTCCTTTGTGTTGTTCATTACTAGGCCATTACTTGCCATTCTTTACAAAATAAATAGGAAGAACCCTTTCCAGGTTCTAAAGTTCAAGAGTTTGGGGACGAGCTTGCAAAATGGAAACTGAAACGCTTAAAAATAAAGGACTACAATTGAGAAAAAAATTACGATGGTTATTTTCATACCAACAGAGATAGGATTCCTATTTCTAAAATCGGAAAGTCTGTCTAAACATTTTCATTCAAAAAGGCTACATAACCGTCTGCAACTGTACCATCTGTGTCACCAAAAGGTGGCAGTGTTCCATTGGATTTCCTTTGAAACCCAGTTTCCAGAGCTATCATTTTCAGACATATTCTGCCTCTAGTTTACTTTTAAAACAAATACTAAGCAATATTACTATTGTCACATGTGCCAAAAGGTAATTATGATTGGAAAGAAAAACATTTTGGACAATAGGAGCTTTAAAGGGTTTATTATATAGAATGCTTTGATCTGAACAGCCCAATATATATATATATCTCAAAATGAGCATATAGGTGTTTCACATCTAAGATGTTTTATGTGTTATTAGATGATCTCTTTGGGGTTCAACTCTGTCTTGAATATTGATTGAGTCATTTTTATAGTGATTTATTTTCAGTTCTAACTAGTTAAGGGAGGAAAACAGTTTGGCTTTTGTGTTCATAGCAAACAATATGTTTTCATTGGTATGATTAAAATTTTTCTTCAAGAAGCAAATAATGAATATTCATAGCCATTGATGAGTAGGTTGAAAACATACGCAAATATATCAAGCTATTAGTATTATAATGAAAACAACTAAAATAAATAATTGAAAAGGATTCCATCCCCAACCCTAAATCTGTTCCAAAATCTTAAATGAAAGCTTACTTGAGGCAAAAATTCTCTTTTACAAGTATATCCTGGCAAGAATTGACCTAACAGCCAATTATTATAAACAAAGTCCAGGTTTCTTAATTAAAATACAAAATATTGGCTCTCCTACTTCGCCTGAAATAAGTTATGTCTTCAGGAGACTGCAATTATGGTGGCGCCTCCTAATGCCACCGATGGTCAGAGCCTGTCAGTGTTTGTATAAAACCCCATTTTTTTAAAGAGCTTTGCAACAGTGTGGTGGATTGTTACTTTGTTAGCTAAGGCTTGGCATCGAAATTCTAAAACAGAAGTTCAGGAATTTTGTTTTGAGTTTGGTCTGAACACCAAAAGACTTTCATTTTCATTCTCATAAATGTGGGAAAAAGTAAACTCTTCCACTTATTATGGTTACTAGTACATATTTGGACTGGGGAATTTTATCTCTGTCCATCTCTATATGTAAATGTTATGATTGGCTATATTTGGCAAATAATACCAAATGCAAATTAATTAACCATTCATAGCACTTTTAAAACAACTTCTAAAGAAAGCCTTTATGTATTTGAATGATAGCTATTTTCACTTGGTGAAACAAACTTAATTTTGTAACTGATTTTATTAAAATGAGTAAACATTTATTTTACAGTTACCTGTGTTAGTGACAAAGTTTTAAAATGCTTTTTGGAACTTCTTTTCCACCTAATTTAAGAAAAATTTCTAGGACAGAACAGGTTTGACTGGTTTTAATTTTATCTCTCCTCTACTTCCTTGCCACCCTATTGAAAGAACACAAATGACAGTGAAATAGTCTACTTTTGGTGAGTGAAAGGACGTAAAAAAGTATAAGTCATGAAGTGATTTTTATTCCTTGGATTCATGCTATGCTTACTTCTATGTAGTATTTCTCAAGTGTTTCTATCATTTGAAAAAGTGAAACTGTATCTATTCAGTTCAAGAAAGCTACTGTTAAAAGCATTTTCTAAAAAAGATTTTTTATTGCTTTTTAGAGAGAGAGGAAGGGAGAGGGAGAGAGAAACATCAATGTGAGAGCAGAACATTGATGAGGCTGCCTGCTGCCTGCTCCCAACCAGGGATCAAGCCCACAACCACAGCATGTGCCCTGACCAGGAATTGAACTAGCAACCTCCTGGTACACAGAACAATGCGCAAACAACTGAGCCACACAAGCCAGGGGAAAAAGCACATTTTTTTTATTCTTATCCGTAATGGTTCATGGAAATTAGAGGTCACATTGTTGTACTTGGAAATTATAGGTCACATTGGCATAAGAAAACATTTTTAGGGGATAAACATTTTGACTTTTGTGTATTAAATTGCAGGATGCGTTTTGTTGAGCTGTGCTATCAATACGATTGCAGTTTATATGAACCAGTCAGTCATGACCTACATTTCTTAGACTTGGGTGCTATATTGGTAAAATAATTTAAGACATGTCAGTACTTATTAACCTCTGTTTATAGTTGCTATTGTTTAGCTACAAGTATATGCTTAGTAGATATTTTTTAAATAAGTTCATTCTATTGGTTATCTGTGTGCCAAACACTGAGGATCTGGTGATCCCTAAAAAGGTCCTGTACTCCAGAAATTGGTCATCAAGTGGTGAACTCTAATAGTACCTGACATTTATTATTTACTATGTGCCAGCCCCGTCGTGCTTAAGTCCTTTACACTTATTAGCTCATGTAATCCTTATAAAATCCTATGTGGTAGGAACTGTTATCCCCATTTTATCAATCAGGAAACTGAGGCAGAGCATGGTTGCACAGCTATGCAACAATAGTGGAGGCAGGATTCAAATTCAGTCTGGTTCATGAACATAGACTTTTTCCCCCCTATTTTCTTTATTGATTGAGGTATTACATATACGCCCTTATCCCCCCATTGCCCTCCACCCCCAACTCATGCTCTCATCCACCTGGTGTCTGTGTCCATTGATTATGCTTATATGCATGCATACAAGTACTTTGATTGATCTCTCCCCCTTGCTCCCAACCCTTGCCTGCTGTCCCTCTGAGGTTTGATGGTCTGATTGATGCCTCTCTGTCTCTGAATCTGTTTTTTTCATCAGTTTATGTTGTTCATTTTATTCCACAAATGAGTGAGATCATGTGATATTTTTCTTTCTCCAACTGACATTTCTCTTGGCATAATGCTCTCCAGCTCCATCCATGCTGTTGCAAATGGTAAGAATTCCTTCCTTTTTACTGCAGCATAGTATTCCACTGTGTAGATATACCACAGTTTTCTAACCCATTTATCTGCTGATGGACACTTAGGCTGTTTCTGAATCTTAGATATGGTAAATTGTGCCGCTATGAACATAGGGATGCATATGTCCTTTCTGATTGGTGTTTCTGGTTTCTTGGGATATATTCCTAGAAGTGGGATCACTGGGTCAAATGGGAGTTCCGTTTTTAGTTTTTTGAGGAAACTCCATACTGTCTTTCCACAGTGGCTACACCAGTCTGCATTCCCACCAGCAGTGCAGGAGGGTTCCTTTTTCTCCTCATCCTCTTCAACACTTGTTTGCTGATTTGTTGATGACAGCCTTTCTGGCAGGTGTGAGGTGGTACCACATTGTTGTTTTGATTTGCATTTCTCAGACGATTAGTGATGTTTTAAGCATGTTTTCATTTGTCTCTTGATTTTTAATAACTGTTTATCTGGCCTCTCCAATCATAACAAGACACGGATTCATTCTTTCCCAAAATGTTCTGATTGAAGACCAGTCCTAGGATGTGTGTTGCAAAACAGCCATCAGCTCAGCCATCAGTCTCTTAATGACTTTATGGACAATTTTTTTGGCAAATTCTGCATATTATAACTTCCCTTCATCACCACCACCACTGAAATATCTTTGTTTACTCTAAATGTCCACTCACATGCTAAATGCTTTGGGCAACCTCTCTGTAAAGGTATTAAAATTGTCCAGTAAGCCTCTCAATGAAAGTGTGATGAATGATAAATGTGGCAAATGCTGTCATAATGATTGCTTTATATTTATGAAAGCATGTTCACATATTGTGTCACCTAAGAATCATAACAATCCTCTAAAATAAATATTAATATCCCATTTAAGGTGAAGAAATTGAGGCAAAGATATTAAGTAATTTTTCTCATGTGTAACAAAGTAGGCAGTACCGGAACCACTACTTGAGTCGGTTGTTCTAATACAACACCAGGGCTGTAAACTGTGTTGTATACATGTTTCTGTTTTGGAGTACCACACCTTTGCAGGCATGCTTATACGTTCTGGTCAGTTCTTGTTTCCAGTCCTTGGTCATACCAAAGCTGAGCAAGCCATTGCTTCTCTCTCTTCACTCAGAAGCAGACTATCTCCTTAACACGAAGGGGAAACCTCAGGCTCGATATGCACGTTACATTTTCCTCCTTGTGCAGTAGAGGAACAGTTAGTTACTCAAACCTATTTTTTTTTTTTTGTCACTGCACTGGGATAAAAATAGGAACAGACTTGAGATGGACTGATAAAGCAGGGAGGGGATATTACCAAGAAGAGTGATGCTTTATGTCCTTCAAGATGTTAGGAGATTGTGCATAAAGATAACAGCATAAAATCCCTGGCTTTGTCTAACTTTGTCTATCTGTAGACATAACAACCTTCTTTTGAAGAATGATCTTTCCATAATAATCTTCAAATGTTTTTCTCTCCATCAAGTGGTTCAATAGGAACACAAACATTGGGTCTCAGTTTACCGTTGTGCACCAAACAATGGAAAGGCTTACTATAATCTAAACTCTATTGTGCCACGTGCCCATGACAGTAAGTTATGAAACACATTGACTGTTATGAATATTTTCTCTCATTTTAATGGGTTCAGTAAACCATGGTGAAGGGTTGTTCTCTCCACAACACTCCCCCCCCCCCCCCGCCCCGCCACACACACACACTTCACAGATAAAGAAACTTAGATTCACAAGGGTGACCCCTTCCTGGTTCTCTCTCATCGGTGGGGAATGTCCCAGTCCATGGGCCATATAAGGGTCTCAAAATCATTTGGTCTAGCTCTGCCAAGGCATTAGGGGTGAGTTAATTACATGTTTGACTAAATATAGCAGGGCAATTTTTAAGTTGATAATTTTTATGGCCCTTGACTGATGTTATAAATAGCCAAATGGCCCTTGGCAGAAAAAAAGGTTCCTTACCCCTGAATTCCAAAGTGACTTTTCCAAGGTCATTCAGACAGTAAGTGGCAAAGCAAGACATAAATCTAGCTTCCTGGCTGAGATCTCTCAACACATCTTAAGCGATAAGATGTAGTGAGTACCTATTAGAAGATTTAAGCATCCAGATGGTGTTTGGATACTTGCAAAAGAAATAGTATACATATTCTAAGGCAATGGATTTTAAGCTCATGCCCTATAGCTATTAATTTTATTCTTATATATTCTGACTTGGTGTATATGAATGATTTACTGCTTCTGTTTGGTAGAGGTATAATGCCAGAATATTCTTGGCCTTGTAATTGTAGAATTAAGTACCCATTAGCATTTTTAGATCTAGAACAGCAAAAGCTTAGAATAATTGAACTGCTTCAGAGTTCCACAGAAATAACTTTTGTCACCTAGAGAGAGCTTGAGAGCTTGACTAGTTGTGAATGTTGGCATTTAAACCACTCTAGGAGACCTTATCAAATGGTCTTTGTCTAATACTAATGAAGCTCTCTCACGGATTTGTATATCTACCTGTGAGAAATTCTTGGATTACATTAGAAATTGCAGACACTTTGGCTTAACTTTATTCTTTAAAAATGGTTGGAAGACAACATGCAATTAATAAGCATTATATCCAGGACTTTTCTAGGAAAAGTCTTAAAAAACAATTTAGAAGACAGCATTGAATGATATTGCATAGTGGATAAGAGTCTCCTTATAGGGGAAATTCTGATTCCAGAATAAGATATTGAGAGTAAATCATTATTCTAGGTGTGAACTATCATCAGGATTTAATTTCAGTAGCTATTAGATCATTTTCTTGTATTTGCACTGTAGTCCGTATATCTCATTAAAATACAGTTATTGTTGTTATTGTTAAAAGTTGTGAATGTTTCAAAGGGATTTATGGCTGCCTTTGAAAACACTGACCTAGAGCTTGGTTGATTGGCTCTAAAACTCACATCCCTTTATACAGAAGCAGCTTCAGAGTAAAATGCATTTATCAGATGGAGAGAATGTTATTATACTGCAATTTGATGCTATCATTGCCTTGCTAATGAACATGCAGTTCTAGAAAATACAACACTTCTAGGAGGAAGAAAAAAGAACTAGAGATTAGGAGGAAGAAGGGTAGGATTACCCTGCAGGAAGAGAGGGGTGGTGAAAGGTGAGAGATAAAGAAAACAGTTACACACTTGAAAGAAAGTTCTAGATAAGAACACTAGGAGGGATAAGGCTTTTAAAAATGGAGACAGCTAGATAAAGAGTTTATTGTAAAATGGAGGAACAGGAGATATCAGGAGAATGCAAGGCTTAAGAAGAGAAAACCAATAGCTTTTAAATATAGAAAGTAACTGGGAAAGGAAGATGGAAACGAGATCCACTTAAGAGGGAGATTCAGAAACACATGCGTGTCTGAGAAATATGTGTGTGTACCAGTCCCCAACACACACACTCACACACACACATACACACACGTCTAAAAATCAGCAAGTTAGGAAAAGCTCAGAACTGAACACATCGATTTAAGCATGAAAGGAACCTGTAATGTGAGTTTAGATAACTAATTTTTAAATTGAATTTTAGAGTTGTAATGGATCAGGCCTTGTGATTCACATTATATTATAATTCAAGAAAACTAAAAGAAAAGCCAGGAGGACTGTGTGATAAACAGATGCCATTTTGAGTAATATATTCTTATTTATCCAGTGATACAGTATCATTTTAGTTATTTTAAAAAAAACCCTGCATTTTAACCTCTGCATTCAAATATTAATGGGTATTAATAGGTAAGGAAATTGTCCTAGTAACAACTGACCTCTAAAATTGGAAAGAGCTGGAACTCTCTGCTGTATTTATTGCTTCAGTGCAGAGTAAGCTGTATTTAGTATATAAATGAGTGCAAAAGGTTTTCTGGATGCAAGCATTGTGTATCTGTTTAAATAACAATTTATTGCATACCAAAGAGGACCTTATCATTTGGAAACTCTATTATGATAAACAAAGTCTTATTATGTGTGTAGTGGTTAACATATTGTCAAGAATATTGTTAGGGGTTCTCAACTTTGGTTACATATTAGTTAGTATTTAAAAAGAACTGGTGCCTAAGCTCCTTTTTAAGAGTTATGATTTAATTGGTCTTTGGTGTGGCCCAATCATTAGTTTTCTTTAAAATTCTCCCTGTTCCTCATTTGTGATTGTAATGTGCAACCTTACAATCACTTAAGAACCTTTGTGATAGTGCAATATTATATGCTTACAGCTTGAATATTATTAATAATTTTTGTCCATCATCTTCATTGTTAGTTACATTTCCCCAGGGTTATTATATCTTAGGACACAGAGTTCATATCATCTACCTCATGTTGCAGGGTATTAGTGGGTCTTGGTTGACAGGTACACATATTTTTCTTCTGTTGCTGAATGGAAAATTTTTTGTAATATAATTGGTGCTAATTTGTTAGGCTCTAAATTTATCCTAAAGCTTTGATGATGATTCTATGAAATATTGTATGTTTCCTGAGGGCAAAAAGATGCTATGGAAAAGTAGGGCCATTTAATTAAAGCATTGCAGATAATAGTACGTATGCTATCCAGGCAATTTTGCATTAGGTAATTTTTAAATTTCCTTCAAATTGTCTCATTATGAGCATGAGATGATTAATATTGTAAATATATTTTATGTTCCATTAAGGATTCACTTGCTCTTCATGGGAATTTGGGATACATTGGCAGTTGTGTTTTTCATATAACATTTCTATAGATTTGGAATTGATCAACATGCTGGTAAGATAACTTTTGTAAAGTATGAAAAGTGAGGGTTTAAAGACTTTCACTTTTGTTCTCTCCAACCTGCCTTATCAGGTACCTTTTCCCCACTCTAGGCATTTTCTGACTCACCTCATCCCAGAGTCTACTCAATTCTATATACAGTAGTCCCCCTTTATCTGTGGTTTCACTTTCCACATTTTGAATTACACACAGTCAACCATGATTGAAAAATGGAAAATTACAGAAATCATCAATTCATGAATTTTAAATTGTGCACTGATTAGCATGATGAGAGATCATGTTTTCCCATTCCACCATGCCTGGGACATGAATCATCCATTTGTCCAGCATGTCCACACTATATATGCTGTCTGCCTGTTGGTGAATTAGTAGTTGTCTCCATTATCAAAGTGGCTGATGAGGCATCATTGTCCTTGAGTTCAAGTAATCCTTATTCTTATAATGGTCTCAAAGTACAAGAGTAGTGAGGCTGGCAATTCAGATATGACAAAGAGAAACTATAAAGTACTTCTTTCAAGTGAAAAGGTGAGTACAGTATAAGATATTTTGAGAGAGACCACATTCACATACCCTTTAATATAGTACATTTTTATGATTACTCTATTTTAATATTTTCATCTTACTGTGCCTAATTTATAAATTAAGCTTTATCATAAGTATGTTTGTATAAGAATATATATATATATTTCACTACTATCCGTGGTTTCAGGTTTCCATTGGGAATCTTGGAACATAGCCCCACAGAAAATGGGGGACTATTGCATACCTCTTGAGCCTTAGCAGGTATGGTGTTAATTGCTAATGTTTGTTAAAGAGTAGGCACTCTTAGGGTTTCTTGCATTGTAATATGGGCCATAAAAAGAGCACTAAAAACCTAAAACAAAACCCGTAAGCTATTACAACTCAAAAAAGTGAGGTATTAATTGATAGAAACAGAAAGTGCTCTTTTTGAGTCAAGGGCCAACTTTAACTCAACAGGCAATCACCTATTCATTTCTCTCTGTCATGGTAGACCAAGGTATTTTGCAAGTGCTAATATGATTCATTGCTTTTCCTTCTAGGTCATTATATTTGCCTAGTATTGCCCAAAGTTAGCACTTGGATTCATAACTGTGGGATTAGGCATGCAATCTGCAAGTTTCCTTATAAAAAGTAGGGTGAGCCAACCTAACGAGGGTTACAGTAATTTGTCAAGCAGGGTGCCTAATGAATCTTTACAGCTATGTTTTCAAAGAATACTGATCTTAAAAGAAAAATCTCTGGAATATTGTTCATCATTGTTAAGAAAGTTGATTGTTCCACAAATATTAATTGAGCTGCTAATATGTACTGTTTAGCACTGGTTAACAAAACAAACTCACCCCCTACTTTTATACAGTTTTCATTCTAGTGAATCTCTCAAGAAAAAATAGTAGAAGTGTCTCAATTGTAACAACAATTGAATAATTTTATGCTCTTAAATCAAGTGAAATGATAATATCATATGATTAAAAACTCTGGAAGGACAAGAACCTGGTTTGAATTTTTGTGAATCTAAAGCATGTAAACATAGTAGTTACACAGCAGGCATTCAATAAATAGCTATTAAATGGATAAATATTTTCAAGTTGTGAATTTTTGTGAATGAGCGTTCACATTTATCAAATTTGAACAAATGAAGAGATTTCTACTCTACAAATGAAGAGATTTCTTTTAGGTTAACTACACAATGGCTCAACCGTCAACCTACTTATTTAAAATATTCTGTCAATTTGGGTGATGGATAAAGCATCTGCTCTAATAATTTCTCTGACCAAATGTTCTGAGGTCAGGTAACGTAATGGAAGTCTATTTTTCAAATACAACCCTTAGATGGGCATTTTATTAACAGTGTTTGATTTCTAGTGATTAAATGTTGTTTTGTTCTCCCTTAAGAAACTGTTAGACTACCCGCTCTCTTAAAATAATATAAAACAATCTTTGAAACATACAATAATACAAAACATATTGAAAAATCCTCTATTCCCTTAAAAATATTCAATAATGTCATTATCCATTAAAAATAATACCAAACATTTCAAAAACAGTTTTAGTGACTGTATATTGTTATTCATTTCCTTACTAAGTTTTCCTTAGCAAGTATTAATTAGATAGACAAACAGTGTGGACTGTCATGAGTGCAAACCCTTTCAGGAATGACAGGAGAATTTAAGTCAGATGGTGGTGTTAGAGCACCACTCTGCTTTTCTTGGGACCACTCCTATGCGTGCCACATTCTCTAGGCTATGTTTTTGGCAAAAAAAGAAGAGTGAATTGAAGGCAATTTAATATCACAGATGCTTCTCGGTTCTGCACTTGTTCAGGTGCTCACCAAGAAGATTCTGAAGGGGGATGTCTTCCCTGCCTATTCCCTCTATCACCAACCTCTCCTAACTTCCCTTCCTTTTTCCCTTACTCCCTCCAATACAATCTCAGAGAGTTTTTGCCTAAGAATTATATGATGATATTCAGATGATTTTGGATTTCCAAGCTTGAGAGATGATTTAGGAGTGTAAGTACCATTTATATTGGACATCTGACTTTCACTGCAATTATGTTTCCATGAGAAATTTTGTTTCATGGAGAAACCAACATTACAATGAAAAAAAGACACACTTAGAAATGAAATAGGAAGACCCTACCAGAACAAGATAGATTTACAAATGCTGCAACTTTCTGTTGAGCAAGTTTTAAAAGAATCTTTTGCAGCCTTGAAAGTCTGGGAAAAAATGAAGTCAGTCTATTGGACATAGTAGGTTTACATTCTTATGGGCTAAGTGTGTCAAATTTTAGGGCAGAAAAGACAAAACGAACAGGAAAAAAAAATGACAGCCAAGAAATATTTCTACCTGGGTTCAACAGTCTCTTTTCCCCTCCGAAAGGTCACTTATATTAGTATAGACCCCAGTCAAATAGTACATTCCGCGAGGTGAGTTTTTATTGAAATGTTCTTCTATTTAGAAGCAATTCTTATGCTGTCCTGGATATTTTCCTGTCTCAACTTCTTCCTCAGCAGATATTCAGTAATTTCATTGACTTCTACACCTTTTAAATACATGCTCTGAAATTTAAAATATTTATGCCATGTACTTGCAGAATACTTCATCTTTCAATTTGCTCCCATATACTTAGATATAAATCTACCTGGGAAACCAGATGATGTGGTAAAGTACATTTACTTTTCATTGAAAATGAATCGGATTTTTTGTTTGGTGGTTAGCATTTCCTCTTTGTTCCTGGCAGGTTTCTGTCGTCTTTATTTTCTTTCTCTCGTTGCACATGTTGATCCTTTTGAAAAATGAATGTTTGCCAAGTCTAGTCTGAGTTGAAAGAGAAGGTAGGGGTGGGCGGATGCTAAAAATTCTGACCAAGATTATTAACAATTGATTTCCAATATAGAGGTAGGCTATGTGCCTGGTTAAGCAATTAAATGACAATCACAATGGTTGATATTATAAATCAGGCTTTGGGAAAATGGGTTTTTGAGACTCGTGATGCCCAGGCTCATTTTTATGTTTCACTTGTATCTTAAACAAAAAAGAAGCACACAGGGGGATTTTAGGGGTTGTCCCTTCCTCTAGTGGCCAGTTTCTACTTGTAGCTCAATGCTGTGTTCTAGACACAGGAAGCAAATTCATTACCTGGATAGCTTGATATAGAATGTAGGAGAAAACTATCATATACTTTATTTGGGGTGTGTTTTTACAAATGCCATGGGAAACTTTTTATCTCAAAGTGCTTGCTTTGAATTTGCACCAGTGACCAAAAAAATTCTTCATTTGGTTTGGATATGGAATATGCAATTTCAAGAATTTTAGTGGTTTAAGCTATTTTTTATTGAAATGGTATTTCTTCCTTTACTTCCAAAATTTCTTCCTTTACTGCTATTCATGTGATATCCGTTTTGCAGTGGTGTTCTATGTATGCCAACACTGGGCGCTACTACGGCACATGGCTATTAACAAAGAATTTTCAGTAAGGCAAATATTAAATAGCATCATCAAACTTTAGTGCCGTGAGTTTGTGTAAGAAAAAAAAAATGATGCATACAATCAGATCCTGCAAACCTTTTCAGTAGCTTGCCTTTCCCAATAAAATGAGGACTTGTGAGAAATATGGCTTTGATTTAGACACTCGCGGAAAATATTTTAAAATACATTAAACAAGAAAGCGGTGCTTCTAGGCAGAGTAAAGGAAAAACATTAAAATTTCATAATCATTCTAGAATTTGCTTGATAAATCAACACTGCTATCAGATGCTACTCCAGACAATGAACGTACTGTGAGTGCTAAGGTTAAGGGAGAGCTTGTAAGGAAAATTATAGCTGCACAAAAACATTGAGACTTCCAATTTTTAAAGGCATTAAACATTAAGGATAAACACGTACTTTGCTCATTTCCTCGGATTAAGCATGGTATTTTAGAAAAGTGTGCACTTTCCCCATTATACCCATCAACTTTTAAACAGGCAAATTTCAATCTGCATGTGGTCATGAACAATATTTGACTTGTGTCTATTTGCATGGGTTAAAACCAATCAAAGTGCTGAGCACAATTAATGGGAAGTGCCTAATTTGTAAGTCTGTTTGCATTTCCACTAAAAGGACTTAAAAGTTAAGAATCAGGACAACTACATCGTTAGGGTGTTTGTATTTCAACCACACTTACTAATGAGAGAAATATGAATATGCTTTTTTGCTTAAAATGTTGGTATTTAAATACCACTAAAGCTGGGGTACCTAATTACCATTATTGAATTATTGTAGCTACAACTTTGATATCTAAAATATAATTACTGGTGATTAACTCTCTACTGTAAAAGATCTGGCTGTAATTAAGAAACAACAAATTAACCTCAATTTACAACTCCTCCTCTTATTTTGTAAGAAGTGAACGTTCATAACTTGTAAAAACCAGAAATAAACTCAACTACAAAACTGAAACATAGCATGTTAATTTAGCCACAACCTGAGACTTCACGTAGAAGTGTATTACATGTGTACTATTAAAAGAAAGATCTGAAAGAGTACTACATAAAATTGGTGGCAACATTTTCAATGCTGCTTGAAAACTGGCTCCCCCCCCCCGAATTTATATGCCCCATTCACCACTGTTCTGTGTCAGATACGTGGCTATAAAATTGCAGAAATGGAGGCTTTTCTGGTAGCAAAAGGGTTAAGTTCTTTTTGCTTTACCAGTTTCAAATTACAATGAGAAGCCTCTTCTCTCCCAGCAGGGTTGTGCTTACATTACTCTTTAGATCTCCCTTGAAGAGGGCTGGTATATTTGTGCCTGCTGGAGGTGGAATTAACTGTAAGAAGGAGAAAGGGAGTGAATGGACTTGGAGGAAGGTTTTCAAGTAAATACAGGGAAGCACATTTACTTGAATAGTACAACCTTGAGTCGTATTTTACACTAAGACGACACAAAAGATGTTAAAGTTATCACCAAGCTGCCGGACAAATATATATTCCAACACCAAGGTGCAGATCAGCATAGATCTGTGATTAAGAAATCAGGATTTGTCTTGGAAAGAGCTTCAGGGTTGAGAAGAACTCAAGAGCAAATGAAGATAACGTTGGGAACTACAGTTTATCAGAAGATCAACTTTCGTTAATTCAAATACCAAAGGCCTGATTATCATAAATTCATATAGGAATGCCTAGGTCATCTGATCAAATAATATTAGCCGTCTTCTGCTACATCAATGCAGCAAAAACTCTTAGCAACTGTGGATAATTGGAAACTTGAGTTTCAGCTTTCTTAGAAATAACTACTCTTGACATATTCCAAAATATTTAAAATAGGGCAGGAAAATCAGTGAGGATGTTGGGTACAGAAATGTCACTGTCATGAAGAATAGGTAAATTTGTTTTTTTCTGCTACTGGGAAATTGTACCTCTTTGAAACTTAGATTTTTTTTTTAAGAGGACAAGAAGGACTAAAAACATCAACTTTGCTTTTGGACAAAAATGCATCTGAGTGTATTTTTATTTAGGGGTATTGTGGGTTTCCTCTGGAGCTGCTGGGTTTTACTGGGTTATGCAAAAGGAGGTTTGGGAGACAATCATGTTCACTCCAGTTTTATTTATAGAAGACTACGGAACCATGAAAGACGGGAAATACAGAGGGAAATTCTGTCTATCTTGGGTTTGCCTCACAGACCCAGACCATTTTCACCTGGAAAGCAAGCTTCCTCTGCACCTCTCTTTATGCTGGACCTATACAATGCTATGGCCAATGAAGAAAATCCCGAGGAGTCGGAATACTCAGTGAGGGCATCCCTGGCAGGAGAGAGCAGAGGAGCAAGAAAGGGATACCCAGCCTCTCCCAATGGGTATCCTCGTCGCATACAGTTATCTCGAACGACTCCCCTGACCACCCAGAGCCCTCCTCTAGCCAGCCTACATGATACCAACTTTCTGAATGATGCTGACATGGTCATGAGCTTTGTCAACCTAGGTATGTTGTTCGTTTATTTGTTAATCTATGTTATTACAAAGTGGAAGTTTTTCTAATGGTAAAGTAGCTGCCTGGTAGGCGGTCATGTTTACATAAAGTCATTTTCTATAATTCTCCCCTCTAGCTTCTGTTTCCTTTCTTTCATTGATGCAAGGTAAGGTTTTGCCTTAGGCAATGGAGTTATATATGTATTTTGTTTTTAATATAAAAAGCTAAAATCAAACAAATATAGTTGGGGTAGATTTAGGTCTTTTTAGAGTTTGTTAAAATATCAACCTTACTTAATGTATAAATGTCTGAGTAAACAGACAATAGTCTAAAGAAAGGAGATTTATGAGTATAGTTATAATACATAATAACGATATGAGCAAAAAATAATAAAAAATATTTTTCAAAAGCATTTTCAGACAGAAAAGTAAAAGTGAGATTTTGAGCTATATTTTGGTTAGTAATTTAGAAAACATATAAGTGTATATTTGTATGCCACTCAAAATCTCTCATTCAGGGAAGGCAACTGCTGCAAAAATATTGATATGAAATTAACCAAGATCAAATAATGTTGTAAAAGAAGACTATCAAATAAGCTTCAGAATGAGATACTGAAGTTCTCTGAAAACTATTTGGGAAACAAAAGTGTCAATCTAACATTTTTAACTGTAATGATTAAAATACATAATAACTATTCGATTATTTTCAGAAACAAGGGAAGTGTAAATCATGCCAGGATGGTCTTTTCCTATACAGAATTTCTTTTTATTTGAGATAAAAATTAATTGAAATTCTTTAATTAGTAACATTATTATGTAATAATTTTTAAAATTATGTTTTACTCAATGTTGATACTTTCAAGGCAGTTTTAAAAGATTGGCACTATCAACTGGTAAATTAATGCCTTATATTTCATCTTGCAATAATATTAACGTTTCCCAATTTAAAAGGATTTTATAAGTGCTATAATTTTATTTAAATGTTTTAATAGGTACCGAAGGAGAAAATTTATTAACCTCAGACAGTCAAGATAATAAAAAGGTAGAATATGTTTATTTTTGAAGGCTAAAAATTATATTAACAAGTTTAATCAACTTGAAAGAATTGAGAACATTTTAATGTAAGAACTTTTAAAGCTGTTTTAAGTATGCAATCTGCTTTGACGTAAAATTGACATATTTGATTATACACTTAATTAAAAACTTCCTCATATATCTCAGAAATATTCTTTGAAAAGTCAGATAGCAGCAATCTTACTAGCATATGCTACTTTTATAGTATATGTTGCTTAATGTGCTCTGACCATTTGCTCTCAGCAGTCCTAGCAGGAAGGATAAGGTGCATAATAAATCATATGTTTCATGTTACAGAGACAAAGCTCTCATTATTAAGTTTCAGTAAGTCATCATTGGTTGTCCTAATCAGGTGTCCCTAATCAGGTGTCACCTTTGCTTTGACATCTAATTAACAGGTTTCATTTGAAACTTTCAAGCCATTAAAATATAGCTTAGTTCTAAATTCGTTTGATTGCTTTTTCTTTAAGTGGCATGCAAATGTGGCTCACGATATATTTTTACTCTGTAGCAATTTCTAAAGCATATTCAATAATTTACATTAATTTTACTCTTTTAATAGAAAAATGCCAATCGAGCATGATTTACATATTCACAAAATAAATCACTGAAAATATCAGTTCAGGTCATCTAAAATCTGTTACGGAAGAGTGTGTTTTATTATATACTTTAAAAAACAATAGCCCAGTCATAAATCTGTTTTAATAAAATATTTTAATATATTTAAATATTTGATAATTCACAAAAGAAGCATATTTGTGTTTTAGAAAGGAATTAAGTATAATTTTGAACCTATATGCCATTACTTTTTATAAATCTACATAGAATAAGAAAACCAAAACCAATAATAAATAGTTTTACTCAATGACTTCTAGAACCATTTGATCATTTAAGAATGATTATATTTTTAAATCAATGAAAGTTTGGTTATATTGTTTGGGTTATAATAACTAATTAGTTCATTAAATATGCCATGAAAAGTAATTATTCATTTTACCCTAGAGAAATAATTGGATCTAAACTTAAGAAAATTTTTATTTATTTTTTATCATGTTTGAACTGCTGAGTAATGATTTATCTTCAATAATAAACCATATTGATCTTTTTAAATTTAAAATTCCAAACTAAATTTCTCACAATAAATTACTGATAAATTAATTCTGATACTAAATTTTCCTATTAGTCTCTGAGGAAAATTGAACCACAATTTCATTTTATTATCCCCAGATCATGCCTTCTAATATATCCAAAAGTTGCAGCCTATCATTACTTAGTAAAAGGTTTTCTGTATTTCTTTCATGATAAAATAGGTCAAAGTATACTTAGAAAAGGTGACACTGTAATATCATTGTTAACTGCACTGAGAATTTGAGTGCCCTTATGTACCTCTCATTAGCAAATATCTGCAACTTGTTTCATGTTCTTAAAAGACTCAAGAGAATTTTATTTTCTATTTTAGTGTCTTAAAACATATGTATATTGTAGGGACTAAGGGCAAATGACCAAATTAGCAATAGGCAAGGGATTTGTATTGAGGAAGTCACCTGGATATTTAAATATGTGAAAAGAATCTGTTGACATTTCCCATAATAAGATAAATTATATAAAAAGGATCTAGTAACATCCTTTTTATGAATGCTTGCCTGTGTCATTTCAAGTCAAATAATAGATTTTCTCCAATTATCTTGTCATTCAGGAAGACATTTTTTTTTCCAACACAAGTTTTGCTCATCAAGAACAATTAAACTTATTTCAAACTCTGAATCATATTTAAAAAATTATCTATTTAAAAAATGTCAGATGAGAATAATTTTTTGTCCATAAGTGTAAAACAATTTAGTTTACCAAATGAAAAAATAAAATGTAAGAAAACTGGGTGAAGATCAATACAAACAACTAACTATGAAACTCAACACATTACTTTGACCTTTAAATTATTGTAGTGATTTGTTTATTTTTAAGAAACAAATGTTACATAGTAATTGTGTGAAGAGAAGCTGTCCACTCTATACTATGCATTATTCCTAGGCCAACTTTAGTCAGTCTCACAGTATCCAGCTTTTACAGGTAGACTTATCTGATTTGTCCTGAAAACTATTGAATATCAGTGAATTTCTTTTTCTTAGTCAGTGCTACAGTACTTTGTTAGAAACAGAAATGTGTTTACGGTAAATTTGTTCTTTTTTAGCCATCTCTTTATCAAAAATGTTAAGGGTTAGATAGCAAATACCTATGCAGATAAATGGAGTTACTTGGTAATTTTCTTGTAATATTTAAGTATACCTTCTGTTTATATAAACATAAACATGTAGAACATTTCTGAGTTATTTTAGTTAGAAATCAATATTGGATTACATGGTGATAGTATAATTAATATGACAATGCCGTAGATGTTTTAGAGGAATTACAAAAAACAGTAAAAACAGGAAATTTACATTTATATCATTCTTAGCCTCCAGGTATTTTTTCTGATAAAGAAAAACCTTGGGTTTATTAATGATTTTCCACTGATTTGATCAGTTGGCTTCGAGTCAAATACTGATATATATTTTAAGAATATATATTAATTCTCAAGCAGAAAAATATATAAATGTAATACTTACATGTATTTATTTTATAACAATATATTTAGTATGCTAAGATATGAAATTTAAAAAAAATTCTTTCAAAACTTTATGTTAACCCTTCTCCTCTTACTTCCTCAAATCATTAAACTCTCCTGGCACTAGAAGGGAAAAAAAAAATGCTTATGTACTCTGTTGAAAGATTTGAAAGACATCATTGATATTTATTGTTGTTTTTGGCTGACTCAAGTGCCCAGTGGAGAGGAATGTATATACAGATCTACCTAAAGATGCCTATCTATGTCCTGTCTCCAACAGGGTTATTAACACTTGTGTAGCATAAACATGCCCATAAACACAAGCAAAAGTTTTGTGTTGTTGTTTTTTTTTGTTTGTTTTTGTTTTTTGAGGAATGGGATGGAAGGAAAGATAATCTAAATCCATTATAGTACATATTCCTGGATTATATCTGGAATCACAAATGCTAATATTGGCAAAAATATCATTCTTTAAACTCAACTTCTGAAGAGAAAAAAAGTGGCTATGGGTGGAGAGCGCTCTCTCTCCAACAACTTGTAGCTTTCATCAGTGTGACCAAAGGGACTCTTGTTTTCCTTTAAATGCATTTTATTGTCCAATGATGGGCATGGCAGCAGATTAAGTAAAAGCTTTTTGCAAGTTTTAACGGTCACTCAGGAATAGCCAGTGTAAATGTTTAATAAGAAGTAACAGCAGGAAGTAGGAAGATATGATAACATCCTCTAGAAAGGATACTTTACCCACCACCTCCCCAGTGCCTTCCCTTTTATTCTTCCATTTTTAAAAATATCACCTCCCTCTCTCCTCACCCTCCCACCCCGCTCCCCTCCTCCCTTTTTTGCTTTTCTCTTTAGTTCTGTGGTCTCTCTAGCCCCAGGCTCTCTTGGCCCTCTTCTCCTTACTGCCCCCACCCTTCCTGGGATCTGCCTTTGGTCCTAGTTTCTTCATAGCTGGAGGCTTAGATTAGCTGAAAATCAATTAGTTACAGAGTGATCGTTTAGGTACAGTCTCCTGTTTTCCCTTTAGCTGAGAAGGAAAGGTTATGATGTGCCAATTACGGCCTCCACCCATGGGGAGCAAAGCTCCCCAGGGCAGGAGAATTGCTCTGTTGCCATCCCTTGTAATTGTGGCTCCCACCATCCCATTCTTCTTTGCCCTCCTCACCTCTGCCTGAGGATCCCTCTGACAGAATTTAATAGAACATCAATTAAAATTTAAAAGGGGAAATTTAAGGGAAAGTTTAAAAAAGGGTAAACACGCCACATTAAACAAAAACCACAAAACGCAAACTCTAATCAAAAATTCAATTCTCTTTTAGTTTACATGACACTTTTGCTTGTATTATTTTTAATATTCCTGCCACTTCTGTGAAGAAATTTCCTTTTCTGAAGTGGAGAAGATCTGATGAGAGAGAATAAAGACATCAGGAGTAACAGAGGCACAGCATAGTGAGAATGAGAAAGAGATATAAATAGAATATTTTTGAAAAAGGCCTCGATGGAAAGACACGGAACGCAGTGAGTCATTAGAGGCTGGTCTCTGGGTGTGCAGGTGGAAGATGTGTGGGGAAATCCTCAGTCTACCTCATACTGACACAGCAGCTAATTCAACATCCCCAGTCACATCAGCTCCAGGGGAAAACCCTTTCATCCTTCCACACAAAAATACCGAAGCGGGGAAAAGGGAGGGGGGCTCTCAGTGTCTGCGTACAGACTGGCCACTCACATTTACAGTCATAAATAATGTAGTAGCTCAGCTTGAGAAAAAAACTCCCAGGTTAAAGGAAGAGGCTTTCCTGACGCACAGAGAGGGGCTGAGATCAGAGGAGCCACTGCAAGGGCTGGCTTGAAACAATGAACCCCTTGTTCTCAGCAATGTTTATGAGTGCTTCTTTGCACCTTAACTTCATATTTTATTGGCTCAGCTCTGGGGTTTCCCCATTTGCTCATCTCTTAAAATAATACCCTTGGCCAAGATATCCTTTGAAACACACCAGTCAGCCCTGACAACCGGCTCATGCATTTGGGAGGAACAGGGATCTGTTGTGATTTTGATGTCAGATTGGGCTGTTTAAGGTTCAGTTATGGATCTTAATGTTATGACAGTATGATAAAAATAACAGTGGGAGTCTTCACCTGCCTTTTAAGAACTGTTTACAAGAATCCCTACAACCAAATGGTGACCCCTGATTTGTACGTCTTGTCTAAATGGTAAATCATAATCTACAAAGGTAGAAACATGATTAGAGTGTAGAATGTTTAAAATGAGAAAAAATCATTTGTAGATTAGGAAGAAGGATTGCTAGTGGTTTGGGGAGAAAAGAAAACAGCAACAAACCTTCATAACTAAAGAAAGTGTGTCTCCTTGACTTGGAAGACAGTGAATTACATAAATATTACATAAAACTTAGCGACCAAGACCTTGCGTGATGTTAAATAGTTTGGTGTAAAAATTAAACTAGGGTGTATGTCATTTTTTAATGTCTAAGACGATGAACATATCTATCTTTACAATGGTGTGCCCTTTCTTTTTTCTTTTCATAAACAATGGAGTATAGTGCTTGCATTTAAAGAAACAGCTGTGTATTTTAAAAAATGAATGCTGTAATTCGATTATCTCTTAGAAATTGCTTATTTATCTTCTTCCTGGAGGCAAATAACAAATATTTTTGTTCTTGTTGTTAAACAGCTTTCCTGGAGTTGTTAGGAATAAAGAAAAACAGTTTTTTTAAATATTGGGATTAGCAGATGTAAATCTCATTTAGGTTGTACTCAACACTATGAGACATGTCAAAATCAAAAGATTTATTAATATTTACAGCCAGTCTTATGCTGTCATGATATGAAAAATTCAATATTATTTGTTTTGCACAGATTTTCTATCCTTGCTGGTTAATCTTTCTATATAGGACACACAGGATATTTTCTGAATCTTAAATTCATGCCATAATACTGCTCAAATGACTTCTCTTTTTGTGCTTCCGTGGCAGTAGCAGAGTAACACAGAAGCCAGAAAGTCTGAATTGGAATCCCACATTCTATACTTTCTAGCAATGTGACTTCTGGCCAATAACCTAAATTTTCTCTGTGCCTCTGGTTCCTTACCTAAAATGAGCCCATAATTATAGTTGTCCCTCCCCCACACTGGGTGTTGAGAGGATTAAATTAGTTAATATGCTCACAATTTTAAGAACAGTATTTGGAACAGAGTGAGACCTCAATAAATGGCCGTTATTGTTATCAGAGTTGCATTGTGTCCAACATCGGTACCATATTTGCAGGAGTGGCTAAATAATTTATGAGGCCCAATGCAAAATGAAAATGGGGGACCCCTGGTTCAAAAATTATTAAGAATTCTGAGGTGATGGCAGCAGAGCATTAGACCAAGTATGGGGTCCTTGGGGTGCAGGGCTCTGTGGAACCGCACAGGTCATGTGCCAGGGGAGCCAGCCTGCATATTTGATTACATGTTGTGAGGGCAAGAACATGACCTATTCATTCTTTTTAATCCCCAGTAGTGGGTCAGAGTCCCAGAAGGAAACAGGTAGCATGTGTAAAATGAATCATTTGAGGAGGGTTTAACAAATGTAATCTTTAAAATGTTGTGGGCAGGGCCTTTTTGGTAGAACTGGATGATGCAGCACCTGGAACAAGCAGGGGAGCTGCCCTCCACTCCAGGGCAGGGGGCAGAACACTCTGAGGAGAGTTTTAGGAAGAAGGTATCTTCACAGGAACTGTGGCCTTTTTGAGAGAGATGCTATGTAGCCAACCCCTAGATACTCAGCAGGGCGGGAGACTGAGGAATAAATACCTAGACATACTTTTCTGTCATGCTTCTCATTGGAGAGTGGGTCCTGAGACACACACTGAAGACACTTGGCACAAATCCATAAATGGATATTGGCCATCTAGTCAACAAGAGCTCTAGAAGCACTTCAATTTCAGTGCAAGTTACTCATCTGTGTGCGGACCTTTGTTCTAGTTCATTTATAAAATTCCAGAGATAATCATAAATTAATGTGAGTGAATTCACAAATTGGTAAAATAAAGCGGCAACAGCACACGTGGCTTGTTGGGAAAAAAAAAAAAGTTAAGTTGTATGTGGATCAATAAGTCCATGGGATATATTAAAACTATTTTAGAGCAAACTGAACTTTAAAACAAAAACAAAAGCCCAGGAAGAAGTAGCACTCTCAGATTACAATACAAACAGTAGACTGCAATTGCCAATCAAAAAACTCAGTACGGAAAGCACTAGAGTGTATGCAAATGTGTAGGATAAAATACAAAGAGCAATATATATTCTTTCATCTATAGGCCTGTTTATCCTCAATCCTATGTCATTGTTCCTGACATGACCCATGGCTGTGTGTTAAAGGTTTTGGAATTCTGAGTGGAATCATCTGATAGTCTCCCACAGTTCATGTTGCAGGCAGAAATAATGTTAGGATGAGGTAAATTGAGATCATTATCTTCGTTCTTGTTACTTTTCCTCTCCTCTGGCAGAGTTCCTGTGACTTACAGAGGCAGAATTCAGTGGAGCAGGTATGTCTGCTATTTAGTTCTCATAAATAACCAACCACTAAGCCTTGAGGCCAGAGTCATACTTCGGCCCTTTAATCACAGACAGCGTTGGCTACAACAGCCCCTTTCCAGTATAGTCTATGTTCCCTTTCAAAGCCACTAAGGACAGTAATTTTACACTGATTTTACTTCTATGATTATCAAAAGCTGAGGGAGAATTCAGCTGGGAAACTGTGTAGGCTCTTGTACAAATAACCTTGATGCAGGCAACAAAGACTTATTTAGTGGAGAAGTGAAGGTTATCAGTTAAATAACTTTTATGGTTAATGTGTTTTTTTTTTTTAGTAGTAAATATATTTTTATTTTTAAATAACAGTTTGGCATACAATATTATAGTAGCTTCAAGTGTGCAACTAAGTGATTAAACATTTACGTAACTTACGGAGTGATCACCCAGTACATCTAGTATCCATTTGACACCGTACATAGTTACTACACTGATTATATTTCCTATACTGTATTTTATATCCCTGTGACTATTCTGTAAATCCCAATTTGTATTTTTAAATCTCTTCACCCATCCTCCCATCCTCCCTTCCATCTGGCAACCGTCCAAATGTTTTCTGTATCTATGAGTCTGTTTCTGTTCTGCTTATTCTTTTGTTTTTGTTTTTTTTTTAGATTTCACATATAAGTGAAATCATCTGGTATTTGTGTTTCTCTGTCAGACTTATTTCACTTAGCATGACACCCTTTGGGTCCATTCATGTTTTTGCAGTTGGCAAGATTTCAGTCTTTTTTCTGGCTGAGTCATATTCCATTGTATATATGCACTGCTTCTTTATCCATCCATCTATCGGTAGACACTTATCTTGGCTGTTGTAAATAATGCTTCAATAAACATATGAATGTATATGTCTTTTCAATTTAGTATTTCATTGCCATCAGATAAATGTCCAGAAGTGGAGTTGCTAGGCCCTTTTTTATCTCTTGTTACAGCCTTTGGTTTTAAAGTCTGTTTTGTCTGGTGTAAGTATTACTAACCCACCTTTGTTTGTTTGTTACCATTCTCATAAAATATCATTTTCCATCACTTTTGTTTCACTCTCTGTGTGTCTTTTGACATGAAATGAGTTTCTTGTAGACAGCATATGTTAGGGTCTTGTTTTATTTTAATTGGAACATTTAATTCATTTTCATTTAAAGTACTGATAAATACATAGTTATTGCCATTTTATTATTCATATTTTGAAATCGTTTTTTTTTTTCTTCTTAGAAAAGACCCTTTAACATTTTTTTGTAATACCGGTTTGGTGGTAATATACTCCTTTAGCTTTTTCTTGCCTGGGAAACTCTTTATCTATCCTTCAATTCTAAATGATAATTTTACTGGTTAGAGTAATCTTGGTTGTAGGTTCTTGCTTTTCATCACTTTGAATAATTTCATGCCAATCCCTTCTGGTCTGCAAAGTTTCTGTTTAGAAATCAGCTGATAATCTTATGGGAGCTCTCTTTTAGATAATTAACTGATTTTCTTTTTCTGGTTTAAATATTCTCTCCTTGTCTTTAACCATTGGCATTTTGATTATGATGTGTCTTGGTGTGGACTGCTTTGGAATTATCTTGTTTGAGACTCTGTGCTTTCTGGACTTTTATGTCTATTTCCTTCACCAAGTTAGAGAAGTTTTCTGTCATTTTCTCAGATAGGTTTTCAATTTCTTGCTCTCTCTCTTCTTCTGATACTCCCAGGATGCAGATATTGGTCTGGTTGATGTTGTTCCAGAGGACCTTTGGTCTATTCTCATTTTAAATTTTTTTTGGCAGTTCTAATTGGGTATTTTCTGCTTCCTTACTTCCAAATTGCTTATTTGATTCTCTGCTTCATCTACCCTACTGTTGATTCCAGTTATTGTATTCTTCATTTCTGACTTTTTAAAATTCCCATGTCTTTTTTTATGTTGCTGAAGTTCTCGCAAAGTTCTTTGAGCATCCTTATGACCATATTTTGAACTCTGAGTCTGGTAGTTACCTTACCTTTATTTCATTTAATTCTTCTGGAGAGTTCTTTTGTTCTTTCATTTGGGACTATTTTCTTTGTTTCCTCATTTTGGCTATATTAGGTAGAGCTGCTATTTCTCCAGGTCTTGGTATAGTGGACCTTTTGTAGTAGGTGTCCTATAGGACCCAGTGGCTCAGCTATCCCTCACCTGAGCTGGGCACTCTAGGTGCAGACTTGTGTGGGCTGTGTGCACCTGCCTATTATAGTTGAGCCTTGACTATTGTTAGTTTGTCATTGGGAGGGATTGATCCTAGGCCAATTAGATTGGGAGGATTGGCTGTGACTACAGTGGAAGAGCTGCTGTGCAGGGGCTGACTCCATGGAGCAAGACTCACTTCAGTGGAGCTTTGGTGCCTGCTGTTCACCTCTTAAGTGTGTCATTTGTGGTGGTAGTTAGGTGGTGCTTTGGTGTGGTCTGAAGCTGTCAACTAGCAGTCCTGGCTTTGGTGGTTCCTGGGAAGTGCAGTCCAAGGTCAGCTACCACTTAAGTTCTGGCTGTAACAAGAGATAAAGAAGGGCCTAGCAACTCCACTTCTGGGCATTTATCTGATGCCAAGGGCCACTGAGCATGGTTTAAAGAGTGATCTGCAGATGGCTGCTACTTGTGCTGAGTGTAGAGGTGCCTGGGAGAAGCCAAGCTGTGAACCAAGGCTGAATCTTGCTAGTACCTGGCCTGGGGACACTTAGCAAGGTGATGCTTGTTGGAGAGATTTTAGGAAAGTCTGAAGCATGATCCCAGAGAGGCTGTTTGTATGGAAAAGCCACTGGAAAAGGCTTGGATAGGTCAGCAAGTAGGGTAGGCCAGTATCTCAGGGAATCACTAAGATGGGACAAAAGGTGTTCGCCAGGTTGACAGTCTCAGATATGTTGCCCACCAGCCAGCTCTGTGGAGCAGGACTTAGCAAAGGAACAATAGCCTCTGCCAGCACTTTTTTTTTTTTTTT